>PNEQ01124496.1:0-11366 GCA_003012365.1 Medauroidea extradentata | reverse complement strand
CCAGGTCTATCAAATGTTGGATCTGCTAACTTTAAGTCTTTAAGGTGTCTCACTGAGCTTGAGGGAATTCTTGAGCATGGCATGGGGTGAGTGATATCCCGTAACACAACAGCCTTAGTTTCAAATTGAGTACCTTGTATACCGACAGACGTAATGACACAGTGTACAGTTCCTCTGGCTCCTGATACAGGGGTTTGGCCGACACCAGCAATGGGTACACCCTCACGACAATGTTTTAAACCTAAGCGTTGCACACAGTTTTCAGTGATAAATGATGTCTGTGATGCACCATCTAACAATGCTCATACAACCTGGAACTGCCCTATGCTACCTCTTACTTGAAGCAATGCAGTAGCTAACAAGATAGTAGTTTGTTGATGATGATGATGATTATTGTCATTTGACAAATGTAATGAATTCAACTCATTAGCAGAGCAGCCCTGTGATGTCTCTTTATTTGATGAAGGCTCAGTGTCTTGTGGTTTATCTGGAGGATTCTCACGGTTAAAGTGCAAGAGAGAATGATGTTTCTTACGACATTGTAGGCATGAAAATTTTGACATGCATTTCACAGCACTGTGGTAAGGTTTTAAACAATTAAAGCACAGGGACTGACTTTTGACAAAGTCAATTCTATCTTCAACACATTTTAACAAAAACGGTTCACACTTGTTCAACAAATGATTCTCCTTGCATAATACACAACATATAGCTTGTTCTAATGCTACAAGTGTAGTATTACTACGGCTACTTGCGTGTCTAGAATTAGACTTCACACTTGTAGTCAGAGGTTTATTGTAGTTTCTACATACAGTACTTGTAGACACACCCTGATTGCTAACCAACTGGACATTCTCACAAGCTACAGCACGGTGCTCCAGGAATGTTAACAGAGCTTCACAAGTTGGCAGGTCCTCCTCAACTGTCATTTCAAAATCTTGGCATAGCGAAGGGTCTAGTTTTTCCAGTAGTATATTCAGTAAGAGGAAACTCCATTCAGCAACCGGGAAATTGTCAGCGCTCAAGGCATTTACATTTTCCCTGACAACGCTAACAAAATGTGACAGTGAATCTATTGACTTTGATGTCACTGGCAGCAGGTGTAATATTTTTTGCACATGAATAGTTGCGGTGACACGTCTGTTCCTGTATCTTTTCTCGAGTAGGGCCCAAACTAGATCATAATTTTCACTGGTAATTGGAAGATTACTTACCAACTCTTTGGGCTCATCAACCAAGCAACCTAACAGATAGTGTAACTATTGTACGTTGTTTAATGAAGTGTCTTGATGCACTATGGACCTAAAAAGTTCAGAAAATGACAACCACTCGGTTCTACTGCCTGAGAACACTGGCTGTGGAAGTAGCGGCAATATTGTGCGTGGAATAGCTGTACGAGACGTCAAGTCAGTAAGTTGCACTGTATACCTATTATGTACAATACGAAGATGTCGGAAATGTTTTTCACACGCTGCAAAAGCATCCTTCAGTTCTTGAACAGACCTTTTCTCAGCCTTTAGCGCGACTGCGCACAAAGCAAAGTAATTTGCGCGAAACTCATCTAGCCTTTCAGACACTTCCTGAAATGCAAAAATGAACTCTTCTAATTTTTCTGAATTATTTGTGGCTTCGTCCAAAAGTGATCTTACTTCCTTTACCTTTTCTAACACATAATCAAATATTATGAGCTGTAGGTCGGTCGTGGCTGCCATTGTATAGACGGCAGATTTAACCAAGCGATTGTTAAGAATACACGTTTCCAAATGAAGTAAATAACAAAATGCTGGCTCTTGATTCTTAGATCCGACTCGGAGGACCAAAATATGTTCACACTCACAATAAATAATTACTCATTACTGAAATAACAACTTGAAAAGAGAACATTTACTATTTCACTCAAATAAACAAGATATGACCGCCCACCATCTTTTATTGAATTCTTTTTTCTCTTTTGTTTATCCAATGATTCATAGAGAAAACAGCTACCACTTACATGTAGCAAAGGTTTAACTATAATTATACAATAAACATAGACATATTGAACAACGCACATGAATTGATTAATAAGACTTTATAGTCTCTTATTTTTTCCACGTTTATTGTGCACCCCACATATATTTTCTTTTTGGAGAAATGGTCACGCTATGGACGAGAAAATATATATATAAAAAAAGGTGTACATTTTGAATATTTTACACCAAAAAAGTTTAGAAGGTAATTTTTTTTAAAACCCCTCACAATGGCATTTGGTCACGCAGCGAGTAAATACGGTATGTTCACAAGTAGTCTGAAATAATTTGTTTATTTATAACTATCTGACTGGTTTATATTTGCAGATGTCTTAATTATGTGGGCAGATGTACAGTATTATACATGCGGTGGACTTTGAACACATACATAGGCCAGGAATGGCAGGTGGCCAGTTGAAACATGCAAGTATCATTTTATTATTGTTTGTAAAGAAAAGATAAATGCAGATAGAATGGAACCTCTATCTAATGAACCCCCATTTATTAAACATCCACATCTATGGAACACTTTCTGTGGTCCTATTTCTTATTTGTCTGCATCTCAAGTCCACATCCATTGAATGTCTACATGTACTGTATTGAAATGTTGTCAGTCCCCTGAGAAACGATGGATAGATGTTCCACTGCATTGTATAACCTCGACAATTTTTAATTCCTGGTAAATAATAATACACACGTACTAACATGGCAGACTTTTAAGAATGGCAAATTTATTGTACACAACATTGTTTAAACAACATAAATTTATTGCATTTTTTATGGCATCAAATGGCAATGAAAGAGTACTTACGTAATACAAAAAAGTTGTTGCGAATACATTTTTAAAGTAAAAGTCTTTTAGACTGATTATGCTGTTTAAATACAAACTGTTTAGCTACTTGTTTGTTTTTATAATTGATTAATTTTAATATCAATGGCGCCCATCCTACATATTGTAAGGTTGGACCAAGATCGTAATGCATGTTTATGTCAACAGGAACGGATACAGTTTGTGTATAAATTTGTAGCCACTGGCATATTTCAAAACACGAAACATTGATTACGAAACTGATCAAACTGCAAATAGTTTGTTAAACGTTTTATTAAAAAAACAAAATGAAACACATTGTGGAACATCTTTTAGGGAGGGTCCCAGGCCCCATCTTGCCCCCTTTTACGGGTGTCCTTGTTTAAAATTCAAACAATCTTAAAGCTTAAGAAACAATTAAGAAGACATTAATTTTTTTGGTGCGAATGAATAGTGTCCGGGCCTGGTCATAAAATTTTTTAATAGTTTCCTTTTAATTATGTATTACAGATATGTTGTGTTCATACAAGTTTGGGACTATTTTGAAATTATTTATTTGTAAAAATTTGCCTTGAAATTTTTTTCATTATTTATTTTCATCCTTTAATTGCTAACTACAGATTAAATGCCGTCTTTACTCTGAAATATTGAGTCACTGATTGTAATTACAATGTACTTAATATAACTTTTCTTCGCTAGTGACACGCCTACAATGGGCAGGGCGGTGGTTGGGGCCACATAGTCCTCCGCTTGTAGCCAACCGCAAGCCTCATTCTTGAGCCTTGTCTTCTCCTCAACTACAAACAGACCGTAGTGTACGTCGCAGCTGCAGTCACCACACACCACACCACCCCCACCCATAACTATCTCACAGCCACCTGCAACTTGCATTCTGTCTGGTCTGGACGCATAGCAGGGCTCAACAAGCATTACTTCCGCAGAGCCTCATGGCTGTCTTTCCCCTCCCACTACCTTCCGGCCAGCGTTTTGTTTCAGTGTCTGTCGATTGCACGGTGAAGGGAGGCGGGGTGAAGAAATGCCACGTTTCTTTTTTTAATCATTACATCACACTGGGGAAAAAACGACCAGCATGGCACTAAGGCCTTAAAAGAAACAAAAAATAAAACAATCCAACATTATCACTTTTTCTCACTTAGCTTCACAAATTAGAATTGAGCTCAACTTGACCTTGACAACTTCCGCTGTGTTATTAATCACTCAGCACGCGAGGCATGACAGCATAAAAATGGCTCATGATACAAATACAGTGCGTCGCCGTACGCTACACGTGGGTTGATAAGGTTTTTGATACGTGAAAATATCTGCAACGAAAAAAAGGACAACAGATGCTGATAAACAATGTTCGTTTCAGGCACCATATGTGAAAGGGGAAACTGTTGTTATTAAAAACTACATACAGTAATTTTTAATTTTTAAAGTGCTTGTGTTTTTAAAAATCCAGGCAAGTATAAATTGTCACGGGCAAACGTGGACGAAATGAGAACCTGTCCATCAGACAGGTGCTGAAAGTCCTTAAAATCGACACCTGAATGTTATTGTTAACGTTGAGCTGAAAGATTCATGGTTGGTCTGAGAAAAGATCCAAGCTAGAAGCCAGGTTTTCAGAAAGCATCAAGTTACATACGGGAGGTCTAGTCGTAGTAGTAGAGCAACGTACCTGGAGCCTTGGGTGGTTTGGGGAAGGACACGTGTTCCGGCTTCGGTAGTAACTCCTTCTCTGTAAGGATGAGCCACTCCGGCGTGATGTGGTTGGCGTGGCCTAGTCTGTTGGCAATGTGAGTCACGCTACCTCTCTCTCTCTTCCTGTAGCGCAGCAGGTCCCTCAGTTCAAGCACAGACTTGCCCGCCATGTGTAGCGTGCCTGCCGGACACACACAAACACATGTCTGCGGTACAACTCTCTACACACACCACCAATGTCAAGACAATACAGTACGTAAGCACGGCTCAGTAACTCGTTGACAAGCCAAGTTGCGGGAATACAACTGACCACGGACACATAATTATAACACACCCAGCAGTTGCCTGCAGTCATCTAGGAAAACAATACAAAACGTAACGTTGTATAAATGAAGAAACAACTATGTAAGTGTATGTCCATCACCAAAATATAACACCCAATATTACATAAATACATATATACAGATACAAATGTACAACCACTCGCACAACTGTGCTTGCAGGTGAGTGAACACATTTTACAGTGCAGCTGTACATTTGAAGTCTTTTACTGACGAAGCCATCTTCCTCCAACAGTGAATGGTGGAGCACTGCAGTCGGTAGAAGGTAAGCGGTGATATGTATCTTACACACCTAGCGACCAAGGAACAAACTAGGGTGTTGCGGGAAGTTTGAACATGTGGCCTGATTCATCTATTCAAATGTGCATGTCACAGTTTTTCATCGAACCAGAGACAATACATTATCAATGTTATAAAAAGAGCTTTTCTCAACCACACCCAGTGAAAATATAGTACTGTATACGTATTACAAAATTTATCTGTATACTATCTGAGTGTTGAACATACTGTAGTTATGAAGCTAAATTTTAAGCTAAGGTGAAGCACTGTGGTTTCAAAAAAGCAATTACTGCCATATTTGCTCTTTTCAAGAACTCTGAACAAAAATGTTGTTCATAGGAAAGCACTGACAGCATTATTCTACAAAGTCCATCATATTGTGACGCATGTCACAGAGTCGAGACGAGTTGCTGCTACGCAGACGAGCGGAACTGTCCCTGTTCCGGGCGGCACTTTCTATTAGCGGCTACAGTTGCACCAGTGGTGAGTGATGTTGACGACAACTGCTCAGCAACTTATAATTTAGTTGTGCTCGGATAGAAGCATTGTCCTTTGGTTTTTTTGGGATAATATAGTTGAATTACTACCAACAAATATACAAGTATATCTTCCTTACAGTTATTTGTTTGCTGTTCCGAAAAAGATGTTTCTTAACAATAGTTTCCTACGCCAAACAAACGAAAAAGAAAACAAAGATAACCGGTGACAAATAAAAAAAAAAAACATTCCATAGAACCAATTAAACTCTATGCCCTAAGCTGTCTGCGGTCGTTTGGAGTTCTGCATATTATAGTTGTTACTGCGGAGAGTTAGCCCAAGAATTTAAGCTCAACTTGACACCATAGCTCGGTATCGCAATTTACATACTTGTAGTACTCACGAGCGGATACTTAACCCACTATATATGATGGTTAAAAGGCTACATTGTGCAACACATGTAGTTGCAACTAATACTCCTTACCACAAATGAAATTACACGATTAAAGCTTCAAGAAAGCCTCTAGCTTGAGCGATTCCACCCCCGAGGTTTCACTTCCCCGCGCCAGCGCCTGCACCACCATAACACCCTGACTGATAAACACCTAGCCGGCCATCTCCCGGCGACCATACACAAGCTTCGACGTATGACGACTGTCTGCTCCTGGGAGGACGCCTGGACTTACTCGGCCGAGTGGCGGAGTGATACCACAGGATACAATTTGTTTGAAAAAATGGTCTCCTGACATTTATAAAGAAAGGAAATTACATTACTCAGTTACAGACAAAATTAACAATAGTCTATTGCTCAAATGTACCACAAATTAATAATTACTTTATTTAATTGGGGACAAGATGTGACAGCAAATTGTCAAATAGTCCCACGGAGCACCACCTTTTCAGTGTTTTGTTGCGCACAGCATTACCACCCACGAAGATAGACTAATGACCTTCTGCGCAAACTATAGTACATGCTGGCATGTCTCTGTACGTGCCTTCAAACATCTGAACTCTGACCTGCCTGCCAGATTAAACACATCCCAGAGGCGGCAAGCTCAGAGCCTACTTGAAATTTTTAAAATCCAAAAAAGCAAAATAGAAGAAAAAGTTAGTTAGAAAAGTAGTTCAAAATTAAAATTATCTTTAAAATGAGTCCAAACATGATAATAATCAAATAAAATTTACATGTAAAACGTACTAAATTTAAGCTTGCAGTAGCAGTTTTAAATTTAAATTTTTAATAAATTTTTAATGTTAATTTCTCTACCAGCATCGCCAACTATAGTGAAACCTCGTATTTATGTTACCATTATATAACAATCTAAAGACGCTGCACTAGTATGGAAATGTTTTAAAACACAGCTGTTTTGAAAATTGTAGGTTAAAGTTACTGTTATTTACACTTACAAACAAAGACAAACGAATGCTCATAAAGAAACAATTGTTGCAACGTGAATACAGCAACGGATAACGTTAGAGACAATAGATAGCGCTAGCAGCAGCAATTGTCTTGCCGCCATCTTGAATTCATTGTGCAGTGAGCGCAAGCATTACACGCGATCACGGTCATTCTCCTATGGCTTTGCACATGATCACCAACTTCGCTGTGATGTTTCTTCATTGTTATATTTCCAAACAAGTTCAGATGTCCTTTCCTTGTCATCTAGGACCCTGAAATCTCGTGTTTATATTGTCTTCAGATGGCAAAAACATGGACAAAAAACATATGTGATATGCTGGAAAATTTTATATTGCACTAAATGTCAGGCAAACGGGACCCGAAGAAAAAAGAGCAATTCGCGGGAAAACGTAAATAACGGTAACATAAATACGACGTTTCACTGTATTGCTCTTCCTCTCACAGCACTTCCCTAATACACCAAGTTAACAGCCATCAACGCTACGAGATGGTAAACAACTAAAAGATAGATGGACTAAGTGTTCATAACATACACTTGTTACTAAACACAAACAAAGCCTAGGGTGTACTGGTCTGTTGTTACAAGTCGAGCAGTTATAGACATAAATTGAAAAGGTGCAATAAATTCACTCATCTGTCATGTCACTCAACATTATTAATTCATTTAATTTTATATTATATGTAATCAAACACTTATTTCCATTTCCACAATACACAATAACACTTCATGAAGAAATAAATTACAAAAACTATCATGCACAGTAATAATGATCATGTGCAATTTTAAATGAATTTAATTCAATTATAACTTTAGTATTGTCTCAACTCACATTCAATTAACATTACCTGTAACATTACAGTTCTTTAACTACAACATAAATTCACACCAAACATAAACACAATGCTTAGTAACTTAGTTTGTATATGCAGTACAAGTGTATTATTTCACTAGTGGTGTTTTCAAGGTTCAAAACATAGAAAGTGCCACCCGGAACAGGGACAGTTCCACTCGTCGGTCTAACAACAACTTGTCTCGATTGCGACAGACGCATTACATAGGAGGTGGCGCCCGCACAGGAGGGACCCGAGGGAACCAAAGCACCCTAGGACCCTCAACAAAGACCAGGGGCAGTGCCAGGACCGCGGCAGTTCGAGGATGGCGGCGGTGAAGAGGCTTAAACTTGCATAGCCTGTTCCTTTTTGGCGTCAAGAGAAAAAAAAATGCAACTTAGATATCAACAAAATACTGTACGAAGTAGAAGAGAGAAGTAGACTGACAGGAACAGGTTAGTGTTTGCAAGTGCGGGTAGGTAACACGGGTGTAATTGTGCATTGTATTAGTATGCTTTTTTTGTCTTAAATTACAGATAATAAAGAAATTAGGGATGTAAACATTGTTATTCATTTCAATTGGATAAATGCAGGTTAAGTCAGTCAATAGCACATCTTGTTTAGTAAGACACCAGTGATGAACAAAATCTAAAATCATGGCAGCTATTACAGAAAAGTGTCTAGCAGATTTAATAAAGGAAATGTTAGAGGCACAGAGGAGGTCAGAAGCACATACTAGGATAATAGTAGGGGAAATTATAGAACTGAAAATAGAAATAAGGAGTGACCCTAAGGAGTTTAAGGAAGAGGTGAGTAACGCAATAAACAGTTGTGCAGAAGCATTTAGTGTCGAGTAAAAATATTGACGAACTGAAAGTTGAAGTAAAGAAACAAGAGACAATGTCTGAGGTTGTCGAGTTAGGCCTAGATGAACAAAGTGTCAGAGGTACAGAAAGGTACAGATGAGGTTAGGCCAAAAAAGGATGAATTTAATGAAGTAGTGTCCCATTAGATTGTTTGCGAATGTTTTAAAGGGATTACGGAAAATGAATCTGTGAATGATTTGAGATTAAGAAAAGGCAAATGTACTAGTAACTGGAGGATTAGGTTACATACTTGGGAGATGAACAGAGCTGTCGGGAGACCACATACTGGTCTGTTACACCTGGATGGGTTCCACTTGAGCTTGCTAGGATTCACTGTTGTAGCTTTGGAATTTTGTAACATGGTTTCTAATTTACCACCTGTGTCTTAAAAAAGCTAAGTAATTATCTTCATTGCACAAAAACCCTCAACAAACTAATTTCAAGAGAAAGTCATATTGAACAGATATGTTTCAGAATTCTCTTCTCTATCGTGCAGATGTTAAAACTTCTGTAACCTTTCTTATCTATTGGAACTCTTCTCGAAATAATAAAAAATGTCAACAAAAATGTCATCAATTTTTACTAACAGAGAAAATGCAACTTTTGCTGCAGCTAAGTTTATCAGATGACAAACGCAACCAATCGTAATAAGACCAGGATGCCTTTCTTTCAACTCTGCTATGGCACCAAGTTAATGCCCTATCATAACAGCTGCATTGTCTCAGCAAATGCAATGCAGTCTTCGATAGGAACATACTACAGTAGTTACATTCATACTGGGAAAGAACTAAATTACTAATGTTCTGTGCAATACTGTTTCCTTCCAGAACACCAATGGAAAGAACATTTACAATTTTTTGCTGTGTGTTGTTATAAAACGTAACTACTAACAGGATACAATTTTGAACTGGTAACATTACTACCGTCCGTTGTTATTGAAAAAGGCCTACTCACTCCAATACTCCTGATTTTACATTGGAAGCCATTTCTTACTTTCACAATCATACAAGTTACGGTACGCCCACATCCATATTTATTTGTGATTTTACAGTCGGGGAACATGATGGTGATGATCTGTGGCCATTAAAGGAACGTTCTGTTCTATCAAAAATGAAGTAAATAAACACTCTGGTTGCTTGGGTAACTTCTAGATCTGCACTCCCAGGTTTAACAAAGAATCTCGCAAGGTCTCTTCGTGGTATTTTGCGTTGGCTACATGCTTCGTACCTTCGATATGTGTCCCGACACTTTTATCACCATGCAATGCAATATGTTAATGTCTCTACATATCTTACAACACCCAAACTTTTATGAATGCCTAAACAAGATAATGGCAAACACATTAATCCAAACTAAGTAATTAATTTTGGTGAACACATTAATTCTTGAGTGAAGCTTAAAGTTGTTTCGTACGTACATAAGAAGTTGTTGGTTAAAGCTTTTAAACAGAATTTGTGCTAAACAAATGTATCACTGTGAAACTGTGAACAGTCGTTAGGCACAGCGTATTTTGCCTGCTTAAACACATTTAAAGTTCACTTTTAATACACATAGCTGATATATCGTAAATCAAACCCAGTACTCTTCTTGTATAGATAAACAACACCAACAGTACCTTGCACTATCAACTTTCTTAACTAACCGACTACTAAACAACAACACTCACTTTAGAAATGTGTAATCGAAACCACAGAGTTGATTGTTGTAGTAAGTTGAGGCATGATGCATAAAAAAATGTGAACATTAAATCAATTTATTAAAAAAAATTCCAAATTTTTTTTTATTGAACACCTTTATCATAAGACAAAAATTAAAAACAGGAAATGTTCACACACTTTCAGAAAAACTTAAAAGTAATTATTCAAAAACTACAGAACATCGGAAAAGCTGGCAAGTATGTATTACGCTCTCATCAAGTTGAATCACTAAGTCGATGGGAACAATCTTTCAGTAGCCTGACCTGCCTGTATAGTCGCGGTAAACTAGGTATTCCAACTAAATAAACAATCAGACACTCACCAACACACAGCCACAAAACTAATACACATAAAGTTTTATATAATATAATACAGTACAATCTTTGTGATATCCAGACAGAAAATAAGCTTGTTCTGATAAAATTACTGGCAGTGTTAGCACGAGTCCCTCGACTCGAGAAGCAGGCAAAAAGACGGTGATCTGTGTACTTACACTCCTGCTTGACGGACGCAATGTTGATGGGCCAGAAGGGAGCGCGGGCAGCGTGCCGCGGCTGGATGAGGTGCCTGCAGAGACGACGGGATATCCGCGTGATGGGCGTGGTGCAGAGGTAGAAGGCAGTGCGAGTCTTCATGACAGGGCGCGGGGAGCCGGATCTAACTGCCAGTCCATGGGCAGAGGCGTAGTGTCGAGCCAGATGAGCCTTCAGCTTGAACTCCTGCACATGTCACACGCACCAATGTTCCTGGCTGTGCTACTATACGCCAACAACTTGCATGCCTGCTGGGTATACTGTAGTTAAGTCTAGTACTGAATTACCTTACCCTCCTCTGAACACACAGCTCACTGTCACAGAACAACAGTCGACTGTTCCTGGCTGCGCTACTATACGCCAACAACTTGCATGCCTGCTGGGTATACTGTAGTTAAGTCTAG
>PNEQ01124495.1:0-11365 GCA_003012365.1 Medauroidea extradentata | reverse complement strand
ATTCTTTCAGAAACTGTGTAAATGTATAATGTCAAACTATGTACTTATTCACCTAATAATACAACTAGTGCTTAACAATAACCTAAGCTTGCTTTCAGGGCCTGTACGTTGTAGGTTCGCAGAGATGTGTGGGAATGTAAATGCTTTTCTAATGAAACTATCACATGAACATTACAGAGGTAGGCCTAATCAGAACCACCACAAAAATGTATACTGTAGTGTTGTCAAACCATACAGACAGACAGTAGTACGTAATTCTTAATGTTTCTCTATTATTATTTTTGTATGAAATATACAGTATATTAAGAGCTAAGACAGTTTCATTATTTCTTTTCACCAAAGCAGTTTGAATTCCAACTTAAACACAAAAATTCTTAGAAAACCCAAGAAAAACTCATAAAAATGTGTAGTGATACTCCAAACTGTTGTGCATTCTATAATCACATATTAATCAATAGGTCTATGTTAAGATTGAAATACAATAGTTTTCCACATAAAACATTTTAAGTGTACTATACAATTTTTTCTCAAGTGAATGTATCAATGAAAGGTTTCTCAAGAACAACACAGTATTCGTGATTATAGTTCTGCAAAATACTGTCGAATATAAGCCCTGATATTTTTACTGTAGCAACCTTTATATCCATTCAAAACCTACACAGAAGAATAAACGAGAGTACAACATACAGGTCCCACAAGCAGGTTAGGTTATGATACACTAGTCAAATTATTTAACTTGGCAATGTAGGCTTACGACATTATACACTCATACATGTACTGAAACAATTTAACAGTTTTCATACCCCAACTGCATGCGGTTTATCCTTTATATTTGCATCAACAGGTCATCAAACACAACGTTTATAGGGCTGTGAACCATGAATCGTACACGGCTTGACGCGAGGCGTTTTCACCCTTTTAAATCAGTTTTCTTTCGTTGCCGAAGAATTCCACTACAGTACACAGTTTTACAATGCTTCCACCTGCCATTTTCACAAACTGTAAGTCCGTATAACTTATGAATCTAACGACTTCAATAACACTATAGACCGCCATTACTCGCTACTTCACTTGAACGAAACTGTGACGTACGTATTTAACCTCCAGCCAACTACATAAACACTGCTTCATCTGCCTGTTAAGATAGCCATAGGTTAAAGTGTCAGTCACACGTTAGCCAGAGGCGGTAAAACCAAATTTTCGATTTAACCTCCAGCTAAGACTGACTTGAAGTTTAGCCGAAGGTGGTAAAACCGGCCCTTAGTGGTGGCGTATGTGAAGCAACGGCTAGTAATTTTTTTCCAAGGTTAAATCTTTAGTGCTCACTTTATTCCGAATAACCTATAGACTCTCAATTATTAGCATTAATGATTAGAGGGTACGCGCTAATAATCTAAAAACACAAATAAAAAAATCACTAATATCTTATTTATGAAACTGATTATCTCGTTAATCCATTCACTCGAGGAACTAATTGTTTCGCCTGCTGGAAAAATACATAAATCTTCAAGCATTTCAAAATACAGTTGCGGGCATAACACGCCGGGGAACACTATGCGAGTAAACACAGAATGTATTTATAATTTATTTTTTATTTTAAGTATTTAAATTGAAATATTATGCGCAGATAATCTGCAAATCGGATAATCCACACACGGATAATAGGGAGTCTACTGTAATTATTGATTTTTCCTTGAAAATTGCTACCCAATATGCTTTAATTGTAAAGGATTAAGAATACTACATAGCAGTTTGCTACATATATGCTAAACAAGAAAATAAACAACGAAACTTACATATAGGAGAAACTGGCTAATATTCTTAGACTTCACAAAACATGCTTAGTTGCACAGGCTTACTACGAAGAATTTCATCACACTCTGATACAAACATAAGGTGTGAGTAGTGTTGACTGTTCCATTATTTGAGCAATACATGAATCAACGACCTACTAAGCAAAGACTGCCTATCCTGCTGTGTTCTGCTCCACATCACCTGAATCTTCTCACTAATATTCCCTCTTCCTATATATTCTGCTTTAGTTACCAGGCTTCCTAACTAACACCAGCCTCCTGCATTCATTACCGTGTACGACCTGACCAACCTTTAGGCCCTTCTCCTTTCCCTCTGTTAGTTCGACCCCAGTTTCTTCAACATAAAAAAAGCTTAGTAAATGCACAAATGTGTAACTAATTTCGGAGTCAACAAAATAGACCTTTGACTTTGTTTATTGCATTATTTGTACATGCAGAATTAAAAAAAAATGAGAAATTTATTGACATAGGCCTGGTAAATTTATAACAAATAGAGTTTCAAATACATTTTTTTTTTTGTCTTTGCAGTCTCTCAAATAAACATTTTTACGACAATATGTAAGTGTGATCGTATTTTCACATGGGTAAAATCAATGGACAACAAAAAAATTATCTGAATGAAAGAAATGAGCCTAGTGGCTGTTGTACAAGAGATTGTTATGAGGAGGCAAACAACTATTTAAATGCAAAGGATATTCTTATTATTATGTGTATATTGTATGATAAGCCTATAAAAACTAGTCTCCACAATGATAAGAATTTTAACTATCAATACTCACGCATCACGTTATTTTTGTGAATACAAACGTAACATTTTACTACTGTATCATCTGCAAAACCAGTAAGACTGAAGAAACTGGATTTTTATTACTATCTGATACCAAAACTAAATGTATGTTAATAGATATGGCGTCAGATGTGTTACAAGTATTGTTGAGTAAGGTAGCTAGACAGTTTCGGAGAAAAGTCAGCAGAAGTAATGTATGCAGAGGCCAATAGAATTATGTATTTTAAAATTATTTTTATATGCCAAAGTAATAGTGATGGTGAAGTACAGCGAAATTGTGACGCATGAATAAACACGCCCTCTTACCTTAGCTCATCTGCTGCATTGCAGAATACTCCAGAGAAAACTGCCTCGTCATCCAGCATCAAGAGAAGGAGGTGGAGCAGTGTGTGACATGGCTAAGCGTGTGTGAATGGTGTGTGTTGTTTTTCTTTAGTGAATTTTAAATTTCAGTGTTTTGTTTAATGGTTTGTTGTGTTTTTGTTTGCTATTATGTTATGTTTTTCAACCATGCCAATAAGTACTTAATTAACACAAAAATATCTGCCCTGGACACACAGAAAATACATTTACATTCCTACCTTTACAAGTGTCTTACTGTCTTAAAATTTTTCAAATATCTTTTAATAATTTTCTTTAGTTTTCAATCGCCATTATCTAATTACGTCAGTGTTGCATAAGATATACAATGTTTATGTATCATTCCACTTGTTAATGACGTATTATGGAGCAGTAGACATTTCAGAATAAAAATATTAATGTTTTGTACAAGTCATTTTTAATTCAAATTGTTAGGTTTTTCATTACCGGGACTTTTTTTTTACCCAGGGTTCCTCACTCACTGCCGGCAGCTACGTCCAGGAGCTTAACTCTACACTGTAAGTTCACTGTTAGCCTCGTGTTGTTTTGCCCGCGTAACTCACTGGAGGGGCTCAGACTCCGGACCTGCTCAACTGGCACTGCCCTTCAGCACAGACCAGTAAATTGCTTTTATGTTAAGTAAACTACAGAACTTATCCTAGTCTTATTTTTACGTAGTAGTTGCTCACCTGTCCGTAGTGACGCATAGTGTACATATTTCCGAGTATTGTTGTGGCGTGGAGACTGACCCTGACAAGTTTCCGAAGGCATGTCATTGGAGGGTGCTAAAATCCATTTGTTCGTAGCCTGCCCCTTGATCGTATGCCTTTCGACCCTCGTATCATCGTCATCATCAGAGGGGATTTCCTTGTGGCTTCTGCCGTGTACCCTTTTCCCCAATATCCATCTAATATCAGTTATACCTGCTAGCCGGTCTGTTTCCTTACCTTAGTCACCCACATCCTGTCCGACTCACCTACCGAGTCAGTGTTATCATTTTTACGTCACCCCAGCGCCCCGCTGCCTACCCCCCTTTATCAATAGGTTGACAATGATACATTAAGACTTACGTATGTGAGAACATATTGTGCATTGTGTTACCCGCCGGTTGGTATATTTTGGTTCTTACTGTAAATTCACGAATTAAATTTGAATTGAACTGTAATCTCAATATTCAGAAATGAAACACTACGAATGATTTAGGTGCATGCGATAGACGGCTCGCAGAGAGCGCGTATGTTGCCCGCTTTATCACAAACAATGCGCCCTTTCTTCCAAGAGACTAACACTTTTGCAATTTACGAAAGATTATTTTAAATAAGGTGACTCAAGGTGCACAGTTATCCGACCAACCCCTGTCGTGTGGGCTCAGCTAGTCAGATGAAGCACTCTCTGTGCTGTGCACTCGCGACACGTGGTTCGGTCGCCTCCGTGGCTTCCTCCCGAGTCTCCTCTTGAGTGCTTACTTAATTCCGCACTGGCCAGCAACCCCCACCCTAACTCCCTTGGCCGATCACAGGCCAGCTCGCAGACAATGGATGCCGCCGGTCACCGTCTCCCGTGCAGTGTTTATTAATTAGTTTTCCTTTTCTCACGTGCCAAATAATTATAGGCCTAAATACATATTACAATTAAAAGATAACATTAAACGAATATAACATTTTTATATTAAAGATATAGAACAATTTTTAGCATCGGTAAGTAAGTTTGGGAGGCACCACTAGAGAACAAATGTCTTAAGGTGCATTGTGTTGTATACAAAACGTATGAAAGTTGATAAGAAGTGTCAAATGTAGCTTCAACTTACATAGTGATGAGGAGTATTTTGGTACATTACGATTACCATGTAAAATTTGTTTGTGTAGGAAATGTGTAGGAATAATAAGAATGAAAGATAACAGTAATTACGACTACAACAAAAATTTAGTTAAGAGTGGGTGCAGTTTTTGATTTGTGAGACTTGACAGCAGAAGCAGGAAATGATAGTATTTTTGTATGTGAAATAGGTGCAAAATAGTAGAGTATTGATTAGAAATAAGGTGTTTTGTTGTTTGAATTGTTATCATATTGATGTGTGCATAAACACATGTTAGTTTTGATCGTGTAACTGAAAAAAAAATGTGTGCAAAGTCTGATTATGGAATAACGTAGAAACAATTGGATTAAAATGGATAATGGTGGTGTAAGGTAAGTTGTTTCCGCAAAATACACTGTGTGTTGCCGTTCCTTACTGAAGTGAATTTCGTTTTGTGTAATTAGTAATGCAATGTAAATATGTTTTCAGGCGAAGTACATGTAAAAATGTATTGTTTGCAACTGGTGTCATGAAATAAAATAAGAGCAGATGGATTTTATTTTAATATTCAAAACAAGTATGTTAGTATTAACTAGTTAAATTAAAACCCATCCACTGTTATTTCGCTTCGAGTTACCAAAAATTTGTAAACTAGATTAATTTTAAGGTGAAGTACATTTGAAAATGTATTATTTGAAATTGGTATCGTGAAATTAAAAGAGTGGATGAGTAATTTATTATCTGACCTCAGTATATTGGTATTGAATAGTGAACTAAAACCCACATTCCCTGCCTTGTACTATACAATACCAATGCAAAATATCTTTTTTAGTGTTCCTACCCAAAATCCACCACATTCCTGTAAATGTCTGATAGTGTGTTGAGAGGATTAGGAAATGAAGGGAAGAGTAGCATCACTGAAGCAAGTTAGTTAATAGATTTGTCTTTACTTGTTTTGGTAATGAGTAGTATTAAAATACCAAAAAACTCATAGCGACCTAACAGAGACCAGGATCTGTAAAATATCACAACAAAAGAACCGACTTTCAAAAGAGACAAGTCATTTGTGGCAACTTACGTGACTATAATCACAGCGGTCAGGATTGAAGAAGTGGATTTAGATATTCCAATCTTGTCACACTGGTGGACAGCAATAAATGATTCAATTTGAAACATTCATTCAACTACTACTGGCTTTAACTGAACAAAAAAAGTATTCACAACACTGAATGGGGCCTGTACGTGGAGTCGGAGGCCCGGGAACTAGCGAAGGTACAAAGAAGGACAGTGAGATGGGTGAAGGAAGAGGTAAGGGCAGGCTGGGTAGGACAAAGGGAACTGTGGACCACCAGTGATGTTGAAGGAACCAGGGTGGAACTCATTGAAGGAAAAGAGAAGTGTGAAAAGGTTTGCGGTAAGATTAAAATTATAAGGACCAGAACAGAGCAGGGTAAGCAGTCTATGCTCAGGAACTCGGTGAGGGAATTGGAAAGATTAGGTGGGGTGTGGTCATTTTTGTTTGGTTAGGTAACCTAACCTAACTAAAAACGTAGGTAAAACAACATAACCAAACCAAAAGTAACCTAATGGTAACCTAACGAAAAATTTCTAAGTAAGAAAACTACAATTTTCTCTATGTATGACTACTGCTAACGTCTATAGAAACATTTTTCATTGGTACACAATGAGTAGTGATTCTTGATATTTACCAGACACATTTCTAACAACACAAATAGTTTATAAATGTTAATTTACTGTAATGAGTGGCTGCAATACTAACAAAATATGCACTTATTTCCGATAAATGTCCACGGAATAAAGATAGAACTTTCAAACCTCCACATTAACCTTGAGGCTTCATTTCAACACAAATTAAATTTTCCCACATATTTTAAAACTGGAAACTTAGGCTCAGTACATAGTAAATCTTTCTTGACCAAGAAGATGATAACAAGGTGAACAAGAAAGTGTACATCCCCTTGTGTACAAACTTCATAAACGTAGGTACCATACACAACAATAGTACTTGGTGCTTGCTCGAATATGCCTGTATGCCGAAAAAGGTTGGAAATATGCTGGCCTTTTTTGTTTTTCATTATTTTTTTTTTAATTACCTTACTATCACAATTAACAAGGATAAGGAATTTGTAATTTTAAATTATAAAAAAACATCAGTTACATACAGGATAGAAACTGATATATATTATGTGATTATGAAAGGCTTCAGTTTGTGTTCTACTCTCAAATAAACACTATTTTGAATAACATATCGTACGTAAACGAGCCAAATTAAAACAAACGACTTGTATGAGAAAGTGCATGCAAAACATCTTGTCCATAGTGCTGCGCTATATTGCGGCCGGATAGAGCTAACTTCGCCCCAGTCATGCAAATTATAACCGCCTCTAAACGATTCTAACTAGCTAGAATGCACGACCTTGCATGCATGCTACTTGCATACACGTCGGCCGAATCACACGATGCAAATGGCGGTGAACAAGATGATGTACACCTTCTTATTCAAGAAAGACAACCAAGTATACTGGGCTTTAGGTACAGCAAAAACCTGTATGATTAACATTATTAATTCAACCACCATTTATTCTACCGCATTACTGAGTGCACCTCTCTCGCGGAAACGAAGTCAAACTGCATCGTACCTAACCTTAACGCCACATGGTTAGTAGCTACGTAGAATATAAGATGTTTTAGAAACTATAAGTCACTTACCTTTCGCTATCCTCTTTTAAAACAGAATGCACTTATTCTTCAACAGGTACAATTACAGCAAGCAAATTTAAAATTAATTAACACAGTCATTTTCAAAATGCAAATAATAAAATATTTATTAGTCCCCAACTGCAGTTAGTCAGAGACAAAGTAGCAAAAATTATACAAAAAACAGATCCTATTAGTATAAAATCATTTCTCAATTTAACAATAAAATGAAATAAACACATGCACAGCTACACTTATATTTTTAATCTTAAAGAAATGTGTAACGTTTCAATGTTTATAAATACAATTCCACTATTTGTACTTTGTGACGATAGGTCCCGTACATTAATGGAAAATTTCTGTAAAATTTTCCGAATGTAAGGCTTCACGATTTTCTGCCCAATTCATATAATACACAAATACTTAAGACAATAATATGTGATAAAAGTACCTCAAATTGCACCACATTTCTTCAGCAGTAATAGTTGCAGGGCCATAATATTTGTAGTTGGGATGCCACAAATTAGTCGTTCATAGCAGTTAGTAACAGTAGGGAAGCCGCAAATGGCCCACAAGCTTGCTGCTAATGTAACCCCAGCAGTCTCAAACCATTGGCATACCACAAACGGCCTATAAGCATGCAGCTTACATGATCCCAGCAGTTAATAACAGTTGAGATGCCATGAATGGCCCACAAGCTTGCCGCTTATGTAATCCCAGCAGTCTCTGACTGTTGGCATGCCACAAATTGCCCAAAAGGGTGCCGCTTAAATGTTACCAGCAGTTAGTAACAGTTGGAATGCCATGAATGGCCAATAAGCTTGCCGCTTAAGTAACCCCAGCAGTCTCTGACTGTTGGCATGCCGCAAATGTACCATAAGAGCGCCGCTTACATGTTCCCAGCAGTTGGGATGCCATGAACGGCCCACAAGCTTGCCACTGATATAGTCCCAGCAGTTGGGATGCCATGAATGGCCCACAAGCTTGCCACTTGTATAGCCCCAAAAGTTGGCTGGCCACATATGGCCCACAAGTTAGCCACTTAAGGAATTCCTTGGCCGCTCATCAACCGCTTGTACCAACTATTTACTAACTGTTGGCCAACTGTCGCATGCTACGTGGCATAGTTTGGATATAATCGAGAACTAAGCTTAAAAACAGTAGTTTGTTTATATTCGAGAAAAAGCTTACTAACTGACAAAGCGTTAATCTAGTCATATTAACTTATTATGGTACTTAATATGTATTTGTGTTTTGAATTTCATAGACATACGTCAAATAATCTAGAACTATGCTTAAAAACTGACAAAGTGTGTATCTAGTCATATTAACTTATTCTGGTACTTAATATGTATTTGCATTTTGAATTTCATAGACATACAACAAATAATCTAGAACAATGCTTAAAAACTGACAAAGCATGTATTTAGTCATATTAACTTATTCTGGTACTTAATATCCAATACAGCACAACAAGGTGGAAAAAACGTCGCCGCGACGTCCCGCAGGTAACTTCACGACGTCGCATAAACGTCCCAGAAAGTCACCACGACGTCAGCGGGACGTTGTGGCGACATCCAAATGTCCGCTTTTTGGGACGTAGCAAAATGACATCTCAGCGACGTTACACAAGGGGACGTTCCTGCGATGTTACACAAGGGAACGTTCCAGTGGCGTCACACCGGGTTACGTACCTGTGACGTGGTATTAGTGACGTCCCTGTTACGTGGCTTAAAGAGACGTCCCTGTGGCGTGTCTTAGAGTGACGTATCCGTAACGTGTTTCAGGGTGACGTCTCTGTTATATTTCTCAGGGTTACATCGCCTTTACTTTACTCTGGGTTACGACCTGTATCATACCTTTCTCTGGTTTTATTTAAGTTGGGTTCTCTCAAGTGCAGTATTATTATAGTTGTGTGACTCAATTTTTTAAACAACATACCAAAATGAATGTATTAATATGAGGTTACAGTACTATAAAATTAAATACTCCCTTGAGTGTTATCTGATACCTGTGTAAAAATTTTGTTGCCTAATGCATTTTATTTTTTATAACAGTAAATCTTTCATTACTCCATGATCAGTTTTGCATATTTACAATATAATATACATTGATATGTGACACAGCAGCAGGATGACCTGTAGGTGCTTTGGAGTTCAGGGCAAACCTCAAATTTTTAGCCCCTTCCCTCCAATAGACTGTACCAATTAGTTGACCACAGCAAGGCCCCTCAAAATAAGTTGAATGTTACAGCAACAAGTCTGTATTCTATCGACCCACATTATTCTTTTTTCAAAGCCTAGGTGCAGCTGTAATTAAATGAATGCTGGGTTGGGTTATAAAGCTCGTTTGCTGGCCCATGTACTACTAATTATATGCCCTGTACAGTTATCCTTCGTGATTTTTTATACTTACAAAGTTGTCGCTGAATTAACCAATTCTAAGCATCACATTTTAATACACACACTCTCTAAAACACACTTGAAATTAGATTCGGGAGGGCCGGTTGCATCCCTGGCTCCAGCCATTTTAATGTAGATTATCTTAAAGTTCTCAAAGTTTCCCTCAAAAGTAGGGGTCGTTTACTCACCCAAAAAAAAAATGGAGATATGTCAGATCAGAACATATGTACAGTCTATCTGCCCATTTATAATCTGGGCATGATAGCCTGTACATATGTTCTGATCTGACATCTCACTTTTTTTTGGGGTGAGGAAACGACCCCTATATGGCTTATTATTTTAAATGAGAACAAACACTCCCAAAATAAATATTTTCTCAATTGCACATCTCACCTAACCGAGCATTGGCTGTCCTTTCTTCTCGTCATGAGTTTGTACAAAGTTGGTTGCATGATTGACTAAATAAAAATGAAGATGAATTCGTAAAACGTAAACAATTTTCAAGTTAATTAACGAATTACATTTTTAGTACAGTACAGTAAATAGTTAACAGTCGGCTTCTTGGCCTTATGAAATTTAATTCTGGAAAATATAGCTGCAATGGAGGATAAAACACTAAAAGATGTTCATCACAGTTTCAATAAATTCACATTTGTGTGCACAAGTTAACACATTAACTGAACTGCAAACAAAAATAAATACTCAACTTCTAAGAACTACAATGACATTCTCAGTTCATATATTCGTACTAAAGTTTTCTCGACTGTTAAACTACCAATAGATATTTCAATATTTCACACTGTTCGAATTACAGTACATAATTTTGATAGTTTATATGAAACCTAATTTTTAAAACTTATTAAAATATCCAGTAATTATTAAAAATAAAGTCATGACTGAAGTGTCAAATACCTTGACCAAACCCTTAAAACCATTGACCAATGAATTTTTGTCTGTGAATAATTTTAACTATGATTCACCTACACGAGACAAGTGCAATGTATGAATAAACAAGCAATAACTATCCATACACTGTTCAATTCATTTCAATCAGTTTCTTGGCCATCAAAGCTATGCACATTTTACCAGTGACACAACTCCAATGTTGGTAGATCACATTGCAATCTGTTAACACAATCTCGTTGCATAACAAAATTTTTGCACAGGGAAAAATCTGTTGAGATTTTGTATTTATTCCATGAAATAGCAAGTCCTGGGGGGGGAAAAAAAGGAGAGAGGAACAAATTTCCCTGCAGGCAATTTTTGATATTTGATGATGAGAGAGATTATGAAAATCTTTATTGCAGTGTTTTACTTGACAGGTAACTAAGAACTGTGGCAAATATGTATCAAAGCAGTACTTATTGGATACATTGTCATGCATCATAGAACAGAAAACATGTAGATATAAATTTTATTGACAGCATGGTCAGTTCAGTTACACCACTGACATCTTCCTGCGTGTCTCCTCTCCTACTCTAATACAAAC
>PNEQ01124494.1:0-56571 GCA_003012365.1 Medauroidea extradentata | reverse complement strand
AATTTGGAAAATCCAAAAACAACATGGCGGACTCAAAAACAAGATGGCGGACAGTGACGTCATCCAAGATGGCGGGCAGTGACGTAATCCAAGATGGCGGACAGTGACGTCACGGCGGCCATGTTGATTGCGTCATCAGCGGCACCACAGCACCACAGCCAGCAGCCGTTGTCCTGGAACCTACATTATCTTACTACTCTTTTTGAAAAGTTTTAATGAAAAGATGTTATCAAAGGACAGAAGACCCTATTTTGCATCTAACAATTGTGTGAACTGGTGACGTAAAACAACGGGGATGTTTTTTTTAATATGTAAAACTCTGTATGCCTGACCTTGCCCACCATGAGCAACATTGTTTCAGACTTCTCACGAAGTAATTCTACACCAGGTAATATTTCACAACGTAGCCATGAAACTTTGGAGCTAGCCGGCGATGTTTTCCACGTGTAAACAACCATCAGTAGAAGTGGTCGAGCAGGATCTGAGGTAAATTTGTGGCTGGTCCTTCCCGCTTCTATTTCTGGCCCTGCCCTCATCTCGCTTGTAAGGATAACGAACACGTCTTTGAGATGTAACCAAGAACCAAGAAGCATGTAAGGACAGGAAACAAGAGTCGGCACTTCCATGTTGAGCAACCTTTCTTCTTACTTGCAGTCCCGGGAATACGCGGTACCAACTATGCAGCGTCCAATAAATTAAATTCAACTGTGAATTGGATATTTATGTGTGTGTGACCAATCGGTTTGCTTATTTTACATAAGAATACAAAACGCAATATAAAACGTGCAATATTGTATAACGACTCATGTCATCAATTTTTGCACAAAGTATTAAACACTGTGTGATAATTCTGGTATACAGTAAAACAATGCTTTGTTTTCGTATATTAAAAATACACACATAGTGGAGAGCTGCGATGGCGTAACTGTCTTCTGTAGTGCTTGTCATAATTTAGCTATTCGTCTGAGAATTAGTAGGATGGTACGTTTCAAGTGCATTTTAGACCAACTGTATCTGGCTAGATTTGTTGAATTGTACTTGTGATGATAGTTTATTTCAGAATTTCAGTTACATTTTTAATTGTGCCAGCGTACGGATATCAAAGTTAAATTTTTCCGAGTGTAAACAGACACTGCTTACGAACGATACATCTTTGTTTCTGTCGTCTGCCGGGCTTTATAGAGTTGAGTAATTTAGGGAACAGCGTCGCGAGTAGTATTTATTTTATTTTTACTGAACTCTTGCATACTTGAACTA
Organism: Medauroidea extradentata; assembly: GCA_003012365.1. Classification (NCBI taxonomy): domain Eukaryota; kingdom Metazoa; phylum Arthropoda; class Insecta; order Phasmatodea; family Phasmatidae; genus Medauroidea; species Medauroidea extradentata. Next base: position 55,314 of record PNEQ01124494.1, on the reverse strand, counting down.
CGTTAAATTTTTCCAGACAGAGGTTGTATTCTGTCGTACGACCTTTGTGTTAGAAAATATTCCCGTGCTTTAACGAATTTAGTCGGATTGAGCTTATGTGTTGTTAAATCATGAATACGTGTTAATGTAAAATATATGTTGAAATGTATTATATACTTCGTATATACTGTAACTTAAATTAATTGTTAAGTGAAGATTGTTATTAATTTTAATACACATACATTATAAATACGTATTCATCAAACATGAAATTTTATCGATTTATACACAACCATACGCGTCCATAATGAAAAGTATAGGTGAATGTGAAAAGTCATTAAATTAACCCAATAGTAAAATTACTACTTGGAAAGTTTGAAAAGTGATGCGAGCATCTTGCTAGCTACCCATAACACTTTGTTAACTCTGGCGGGTATTTTCGATAAATGCTGATTGATAATATTCGACAAATATGCACAGGACAGTTTTCAAACTAAAATTCCGATAGTTATAGATATGTGTGTGTGTGTGTGTGTGTGTATGTATATATATATATATATATATATATATATATATATATATATATATATATATATATATATATCCGTTAAATAAGCACACCACATGAATCCTGGACTAAATTGGAGACGAAAATATTAGAGGCAAAATGTTGTACGGTAACATTTTTCGTGCATAATGTGGCAACAGCACGGGAGTAAACGCCTTCTTGCGCTCATAATATGACGTCCCGAACAGTGGCAGTCTAGTATCTGTGGATATATGTGTATGTATATATGTGTATGTATATATATATATATAACATGGCTTAGTAAAATATATTTTTTGTTAGATTTAAATTGTGATTGAATTGTATACTTCTCAGTGCGTATATAAATTAATGCAGTGTTTTGTTGGTAAATGCTATATTTTATTACTGTGGTGACATTGATGATCGCAAATTAAGGATTTTGTTTCTCCTTGTACCGCGAATCCCCATCCCACCCTAAAGTTTCTAGTTAAGTAATTATTTGATACCATTTTTGATTTATGGAGTAATTTGTTGGATGCTGTTAATTTATTGGGCATACAAACAGGTATTCTGGCTTATTAATATTCAAAAACATAAATGTATGTTTTTTTTTTTTTTTTGTCCTACAGACAGAAAGGAAACACTGTGTCTGGTTTCGGTGCAGCTTGTGTTTTATTTTCGACACTTTTTTTAATACTTCACATTTATTCTCTGAATATGTTTTGGCACGTTTGATTGATCTTGTTCATTCATATCATACTTCCGTATCTATGCATTATTTAAACAGAACTTGACTTGTAGCTACAGTTTTAAATTACTGCACTTTTTGAAGTATTTATGCTGTCGTATTTTTTCCATTATACAAAACACGTTAAACTATTAAAATATGTAAAAATCGCTATTAGTGAACTAAAATCCAGGCATAATATAAAACACTGATATCAGTTAACCCTTCATTGTCCATCAAACAACGCGTATTTAAAAAAAAATTGCTGGTATTTCCTCATCAGAATTAGTTAAAACTGCACTGATGTAATCAAAAATATTACATCTTAATAGTTTTGTCAGCAATGAGGTTTTTTCAAAAATAGTGATACTGAAATGAGGATTGAAATATGTAGCATTTAACTCGTCATTTAAGTTACAACATTCTGTAGTGATATTTTAGTGTGGATACGTTAGAAATTGGTAATGCTCTATACTAAACAATCTACCCTCCCATCGTTGATGGAAGAACTGTCGCCATTTTTAATTAATTTAATTTGTGCTATATTTTATACTTTAGATTGAGTTTAGTACATTACGCCAAGATAGGACATAAAATACGACTTTTAGGATTAAATAAAATAAATTTTTTATAATGTGCTTCCGGTAATTCCACCAGACACACACTAAATCGCAATAAGTGAATATTCATTAATATTCCAGTGACTTTCACAGATTCTGAATGGGGCAGTTTAAACGAATCAACTCAGTAATAAACCATTAGAAAATAAGTGCATATTTATCGATTCGCTTTTTGAATGTTGCATTTTAAATCATAATTTATTAATATTCACTCATTTGCATATGGTTTTCATTGATTTAATTCGTTGAAATTGTTTGATCCGGAATCTGTTAAAACCACTTGAATATTAGTGAATATTTATTAATTCTGATTTCTAGTGCTAATAAATCAGAGGAGTTTAAATATATTTTATTGTATTAATAGTATCAACAAATTCATATCCCCATCACAGCATGTAACTATATACGCACATATTTCACCTCAAGCAAGTTTCTTCAGTAAACACGTTGCAGTGTTAAAAACCGACAAAAATAAAACACATGTCGTGCAGGATATTGTAACGATGGACGTTTGTCGTATAATACGATATATATTAGTGTCAGTTTGGTTAGACGGATGCGTTGTATCGTTAAATTCCTGTCGGAAACATGTTCCACTTCGATCCCCAGCACCTGATGCTAGACGCCATTTAGTTATTAGCTACATCAAAAAACGTTAGGGATGTGCTTAGCTTATTATCCATTTACTAGATATTTCTACTAGATGTAATTCAGTTTATGTAATTACACTGAAAGCCTGTTGTAATGAATCTTTATTACGTTCGCCAAACTAACTAACATCCACTTTTCCATCCGCCGTTTTTGATAATTTGATGACCAACTTAACAGCTAAAACATTTCTGCGTTGTCTAAAGAGGATTATAAATTTTCTGCGATGTGCTCTTCTATTGGAGACGTTTTATTTGTTCATTTGGAGTTTTCCGTGATCGGGGTCATGAATGAAGATATTTTGGGCTGGATTTCCGTGTATACAGTAAGTGGGAGTAAGTATGTGTGTATGTATGTGTGGTGTGAATGTATGTGTGTATGTACAGTATGTATGTGTGTATGTATGTATCTATGTATGTGTGTATGTATGCATGAATATATGTATGTAGTATGGTATGTATGTGTATGTATATATGTGTGGAATGTAGGTGTGTATGTATGTATGTTTGCATGCATGTATGTATGTATGTATGTATGTATGTATGTAAGATATGTATGTATGTATGTATGTATGTCAGATATTTGACGAATGGCTTCCGCGTAGGTAATTTAACTGCGAATTTTTCTTTTCCTTAAGTGTAGAATATTCACCATACTTCAGTTTGTAATTAGAGAAAATTTTTAGCGTTCTTACACTGTATTTTTTTCTTGTAAATATACAAGAAATTTCTGTGTAGATTTACAAACTTTTCAAACATACAAATGTTTTTCTTGTAAAATTATTTGTTGATTAAAGTATAGTGATTTTATTTGCAAAAAAATTGAGGAAATGTTTGTTTGTACTAAAATCACAGATGTGCCGGAAATTACATAGTTATGCAAAACTCACATCATCTGGAAAGCATTTTTCGTGAATGAAGTGATTTTTCAGATTGATTGCATGCTTCAAAATTAAAAATAAATAAATAGTGTTATCACCCACGTGTATACACAACAAGGTAAGGTGCGTAGTAGCGAAGTGTGGGGTTGCGGGTTCGAAACTGAGTGTTTCCATGTTTTTTTTATTTTCAAAATAATTTAATGTAAATGTTATTTATTTGAAAGTTAATTATTAAATAAATTTATTGTTTATATTGGTATCCAAAATTAATTCTTTCCTTATTGCCGTACAAATAAGGCGATGCCTTGTTATTTTACTAACAGATATTTTGTATGTTTTACAAGAACAGCGGTTGTAGTTTTACAAAGAATTTCTTGGCAACTGGGTTTCCTAAGACTTTCCATGTAAGAAAAGTGTTTATATGAGCGCTACCATTACTGTATGGGGAAAATGTTTATCATGCCTACATTTCAACAGTCATCATCGGTTCGGTGAATTTACAAGTCATTTTTACAATGTACAATCCAGCCAGTATCTCGCGAAGAGTCACCAGGAGATTTGAAGAGGATGATGATTTACCATGGGAAACGTTGACTGTTCGCTAGACTACAGTGTTCCTTGTTTATGTCCCACGTTCTTGTTTCGTAATTGGTGTCCCCATTCGACTGAACCAACAATAATTCTGGTGTACCTTACTTGTTATGAACATTTGCGATTTGAATGCAAGCTGCTCAGCTGTGCAACAATACCATTACCCAATCACACAAGACACAGGACACTACAATATTTTGTAAATTGTGTTGGCTGGGAAGATTCTCGCGGTTTTCCACCATCTCTTGGCATGATTAAGGTTAATTCTACTACAGGTTAAAAGTTTGGCACAGGGAAAATTGAGCGCTAGTATCGCTAATGGGTGCAAACTGACAAATCACAGAGCTTTCCTGAATTTTAAGTTACATTAAGTTGTGTTGGTAATTCAAAACCCAAAATTGGTTTTTCACTTTAAAATTAAGCTAAATTACTCCTGTCATTTCTAAGCCAATTTAAAATTAATTTTACAACTGTTTCGTATTTTTCTGGTCCACATGCGATTGCAGCGAAACTAGCGGCAGAAATTTTCCCTGTGCTCTCTCTCATAAGAAAACACATTTTCTTTCTAACCTGTTGTAGAATTAATCTTAGCATGATACATAATGCAGCACTAAAACCATCAGTTTGTAACTGTAGTTTTCTTGATGCCATTTTGCAAAAAAAAAAAACAGAGAACTTAGACTTTATCAACATTATGACCAAACAGTTTTCTCGACTAACGCATTTCTGAATAATAGCCTTTGACGACGAAATCTCTTACATTTAATTCCGGTGGAACAGTCATGCGTGACAAATGCATTAATCTGAGTAATTATTTGTTCATAAAGTTGGCTGATATCATTACCTAGGGTGGTTGTTTTGTAGTTATTTTATATTAACTTTCAAAAATGTGTAGATTTAGAATGTCATACTTAGCATTTATTTCTGTACCACACATACTAGGTGGAAGGTATCGGGGGATATCAGGGCCAGCGATTTCTTCCTCTCCCGCGAGCTTCCAGCTCTATACGAGCTACATGGTCCAGGGTAAGTAAGATGTGGCTGCACACTCCGGCTCGGAGAGCATCCCGGAGGAATGCGGTGGTGATAAAGTATCCAGACATATATCTTGTGGAGCTGGTAGCAGGAGTTTGCAGACGTGAATCGCACTTCAGTTTAAATTACGGTGGTTCGACGCCAAAGATACTACTGGCCATACATGACCTCTTAGATGTTTAAACCACGATTTTATGGTGAAAAGATTTTTTCGCCATTTGGTTTCAATGCCTTATGTGCACACCTGCAGCTCCACTTCATGATCGTTGGTTGGAAATTTTAACTCTCGTTTTTTCCTAGAGTTTTACTGGTGAACCACAGACATGTGGTGTCACAATGACATTATTTCGATTGCGCAGTCAAATGAGAGACGTTTCCGAACGAAGATACGCTGCCAGTAACCATGAAGCAAAGCTGCCGATGTGCACATATGGCGTTGAAACCAAATTGTGCAAAGATTTCGCGACAAATTCTTGGCTCAGTTATATATTCCTACATTCGTCATTCTTGACTCAGTGGAGTATAATATATGTTTCTGTATTTCACAGTAATGAAATTATTCCTAAAAATGAATGGCACTAGAATTTTTTGTGAATTTGAACAATTGTTCGGCAGTTTTGTCGTTTTTATCACTACTACAATCTTTATGTTGGACCTCACATTTTACATATGTGCGTATATAATACTATATGGGATAAGTTCGTGTTTTACTTACTGTAGTGTGATATTTTTTAATTCGCTGGAACCGAAAATAATCACAGCTTAAAATATAGGATAAGGTAATATTATGATTGACATCAGTGGTCGTTGTTTGCTGCTTACCATTTTTTGTGCGTTGCGAAAACTGTAGTATTTGTTGGTCGCCTAATGCGGCCGCCTTGTAACGCGCGCGCATCTATGTTCGGTGCAGTGCTTCGGGAAATACTTTTTTTTAATTAAACTTATCAGTTTAAGTCTGATATGATAATTAGCGAAAATAAAACACTATTCAAACAAGTGCGGATCGTCACATTAGAAACATTTCCTCCATCATAGCTGATAATGGCTTTTTCATTCAGACTGCCGTGCCTCAAAGAGAGCGGTATGGTGATGTTCGGTATAACGTTAGTTTAAAGACTGCTCAACGTGCGGGAGCGATACTTACTTTGAAATAGTATTTTGAAAAAATCTACACGATTGTATACCAATTTCAGTGATATTTAAACCATATGTCTCGCGACGAAAAATGGCGAAGAGTGGGTGTTTATGAGATCCCTTTTGTTGGTGTGAAAATACGGATGTAGAATCTTTGAAAAGGTATACGAATGTCCAAAACTAATTTATCTTCAATATTACGGTATATAGTGATAAGATCACCACAGATTGCCGAGAATACAGCATCATTATAGGGACATGCAAAAGTCACGTTTATTTTTGACCAGCAGACGAAGACTCCAAATGGTTGTAGGCACATTCGACATCTTCCGTTGGACGGCAATGTCGTGGTTTGCTGCGGTTAAAGCGTCTGGTCAATAGCAAGTTAAATGGCCAATCTTCTGTAAAGCCATCACAACGTAAATTACGTCACATCGAGGCTTGTAACCAACGTAATCACATACTGCATTCATACATGTAAGGGCATTGAAGTCTAGTCTGTTGCAGGTCCCTATGTATCAGTTCAGTGACTTGCGCCTAGAGGCTAGGGCGAGCACTGAAGCGCGTGCTGTGTCGTCCTTACCGTATTCGCACTCTGAGGCTTCCAACGCGCTAAATTCGTGCACCCAGACGGCCACCGCCAGAGGCTTAAAAGCGAAGGAGCTATAAGGACGACTTTGAAGCGCGCATCAAATGTCGTCTCGGGTCAATAAGCCAAGCGTTGTATTAGCGTGCAAGATTCCCGCCGATCCATTTTTACCACGAGTCTTGAAGTGATGAGCATGTAATTTTATTAGTGCGAAGTCTGTCTCATAATTCAGTGCGCGCTTGTATTGAGTTTCGCATACATTCGGTTAGTTAGTACATTTTGAAATACGGCAGCCAGAAAAGGCCGTTCTTAGCTGTGTTGGAAGGCTTCGAAACAGTGTTTTTAATGAGCATGGTGTCTTAACAATAACATTCCGTTCTTGTCCGAAGTGTGTTTTCTTGTAGTACATTGACAGTTTCGTAAAAAAGCGTATTTATGTGTATATTACAACGCACTTGAAGCACGTGCAGGCGGTGTCCTTAATGTTTTCCGCACTTGTTTGCATAGTTGCGTGCAGATACGTGCAGTCTTATCACTATGCGAGCGTAGGCGGGGTCTGTGACGTCTGCGACGAGCGCCGTGGTTCAGCTGGCTTCGTGCCTCGCTGCGTCGCGTGGCCGGCCGTTCAGGGGGCCATAAATCAGCCCGTATCGGATCGGAGGTGTGGCAGCGAGCTTCGGCCAGGTTTCTAGGTAATCTAACGTCGCGAGCTGCTGCATTGCGGGGGAGGGCGGTCGCCTTCCTGGAAGAGTATGCCGCGTCATCGCCCTAGTGTTTGTAAGGCCTAGTTCACCTGCCTGCCGTGTATCCTGTCCTCTCTGACGTCACCATACTCGCTTATACGATACAGTATGTTAGGGAAGCAATGCCTGAACTCCAGCCACAACTTATTTTGTAACTGTACAGAAGTCCTATATAAATGTTTTGTTTTAATTTTGCTGTGATAATCGTTGTCTAATTTCTACAACTGCGATAAAATAATACATTACCTCACTTTGTTGTTTTACGATGTATGGATAACATAACATTTTTAGGTATTTCTTAACATCGGTGAAAGTTACGCCTCATGGCAAGGCTGCACTAACGCGTCACTTATGACTTTGTTGCACGATTTCGATGTGACGCACATAGTTTTGAGCGGTTAAGTTATGATATGTTATTAAGCATGCTCGACTCTGTAAGTGTGCCAAAATTCAGCTTTGGACAAATTTTTTGGAGGTTTTGGCCGGAAATGGTCTTAGATTCCTGGACCATGTGTAAGTACTCTATGTACAAGCAAAAGCCATCAATTTTTTGATATGCTGACCGTAAGTTGAAACCCTACAAATAGTCAAGTTTTCCTGCGATAAATAATATCTAGAGCCCACAATTTTTCGCGAAAATAATTCTGAAACAGTTAGTTTCAATACCTTATGTGCACATATGCAGCCCTGCTTCGTGGTCAGTGATTAGTAGACCCACGATTTTATGGTGAAAAGATTTTTGCAACATTTGGTTTCGATGCGTCATGTGTACGTCTACAGGTCTGCTACATCGCCCGTAATTGGATAATTTTACTCTCGCTTGCTTTGGCAAATTATAGACGTAAGGCGTCACAATAATCTTATTCTGATTGGTGCAGTCAAATGAGAGACGTGTCTGAACAAACACACGCTGCCAATAACCACGAAGCTGAGCTGCCGATGTGCACGTGAGACACTGAAACAAAGTGGGGCAAAAATCTTTTCGCGACAGAATCGTGGCCCTAGTGATTAGCTGTTTTTAACTCTCAGCGTCTAGGGCTCTACCCGCATATCACATACGTGTGGTGTCGCAGTTACCTTGTTCCTATTGGCACAATCAAATGAGCCACGTCTGTGCAATAATACATTCTGCCAGTAACCATGAAGCAGAGCTTCATATGTGCACATAAGGCATTGAAACAAACTGTTTCAGAACTCTTTTCGCGGAAAATGGTGGGCTCTAATCATCTCTATGTACATGCATACATGAATTCAACTATGCCTCTGATAATCGGTTAGAATAGTTTGTTACTCTTTGGTCTGCGTATGTACAAACAGGGTTATTAAATATATTTAGAACACTAGCCTACTGTCAGTCTGTATATAATGCTTCAGACCAATATTTTTCCTGCATTTGATTTTACACAAATGTTTCTTTGGTTGCTGTTGAAAAGTTGATTATCATTGCACTAGAATAGTGGCCCAAGTTTTACAGACAGTGAAGAGATGTACGGTGCCGTATTTTATCTAATTAATTTCTCTCGGCTCATATGAAGTGTGTATTATACAAATGTTATATGTATCAATAATTTTATTGAATAATGCTGTTCTGTGTCTAGGCCTACCATAAAAATGTTAATACTATTTTTGCGTATTCTTCCATACATCAATTAAACAATATGTTCAGATATTCTGTTATATTCTCATTACGTATTTTTAGTATGTCAAAAAGAAGACCACTGGCCAACTCTAGCTGAGCATCTGCCTCCGAGTCATGGTGGTTATTGTGGAAGTTTCTGAACAGGGTGCGTTCAGAAGTGGTGAGGTTAAGGGATAATTTGAAGAACTGGAGCCTCATTACAGCTGGTGCAAGGTGTGACTGTGGACGAAGTCAAACCACAAGCCACATGCTTCACTATTTATGTCCAACATCTCGCACAGAAGATGATCTCCTGTAAGCCACCTTGAGTGCCGTGGTCATGTGTAGCATGAAAGTCTCCATAGTTAATTCCATGTTACTTTTTGTTTACTTCTATGATTTGTACATAAATTGTAAATTTGTATGTTTCCGTCTCGAGAGTAGTAATAATAATAATACGTACTAGTATTAGAGTATTTGTAGATGTAGTTCAAACACGTTACGTAAGTTAATAGCGGTAATATCTTGTATATATCGCCACCCGGAGGTCGGTGTCCTTCACAGCTGTGAAACCGCCCTGAGACGTTACACGCCGTCGCAGGTTCTTGCGTAGGCTCGCTATTGACGCATACGCATTAATCAGATCTTCCCTGCTCTGATCGCTATCGACTTCAGGGAAGGACGCGCTCATGCGAGCGTCCGATGAAGACAAGCACACGTGCCCGTGAACTTGGTTTATCGCCATCCGCTGAGTTAAGGCCCTTTAAGTGGCAAAACCATTAGTTATATTTGTATGAAGTAGTGTTAGTTTTATAGACGTTACTTGGGGGGTATATTTTCCTTTTACAAAGAAAAAAATGAACGGTACCAGTTTATTCACAATATCATTTCAAAGTCAAATTTTGCATGTTTTTACTTCCTAACCACCGCGAAAACCAATTAACATTTTAAATTAAATAATTAACACTGTAATTACATGCAGATCCTACGGCCTGTAGTATAAAAAAACCAGTAACATACTTTTCTATTTAAAACAAAATCGTAAATCAGCAAAACAATTCCAAATGTTAACAATTTTTTAAACAAAAATATTTTATTTGGGTTTTCACATACTTCAAGTCATAGCCCGTGAACTATAGTTTCAATGTGAATTATTTAATTTCGTATGTTCATCGGTTTTCGTTGTGGTTAGGAAGTAAAGTCATACACATTTTGACTTCGTAAATTAAGGGTAATCTGAATGAAGGTTTTTTTTTTTTTGTAAAGGAAAATACTCGGAAGTAACGTCAAATAAAAGAACACTTTTTCATACAAATATAAAATTCTGGTCTTTCTCCACTTACACAACCTTAAGTTTGTTAATACTTCGAGTTAGGAAAATAATAGTATTCCTTGTAGGCAATCTTGACGAGGAAAAATTTCCACCACTGGGGTTAAATTTATGCTGGCGCTAATGAAGAGTACTTACGGTGCAAAACCGAACATTGCCGAAGAACGAAGTTTGCTTCTGAAGTGCCAGCATAACTTTTAACCTCATCCGAACACCAACACTCTAAAAACACTTCCTTTGCGAAGCACTTGTTTGAATATAGGACACTGCAAAGTAGCAAAGAAAATTTGTTTAAAGTGTAAAGTTTTGTTAACAAACAATTTCTGATATGTAATTTTTGGTAGGGTTTTAAAGACAAGCTTTATGCTAAAAATGTGTACAAAGAAAATAAAATTACTTTGTTTAAATTAATGCCTTAAACAGCAATTTTCATTGCGGCAAAACTACTTTGCAGTGGTTGATCAACATACTTTAGGTTGTGGCAAAGAAAATATTTCAAGTGTGAGCGATGCTAGCGGCGAAAATTGTCTCTTGCCAAAACGATAACGTTGAGCTCCCTAACTTGATGTAGAATAAACTTCTCTGCGTCTCCAGCGTACAGTACCATGGAAAGACAGTTTAACGACAGCACTGCCCAACGTCAGGTACATCTCCCTAATGCTGCCTTGGCGTATCAGTTGGCATAGTCTTTTCATGTAAAGTGAGCTATTCAGAAGACCGCCCTGCCAAGAATAAAAACAAATAAAATATTAGTTTTGTTACTGCCTGACACTTAAGCAGGATTACAACCACACTTAACGCACGCACGTAGTAAGGTTTTAGGGATGCGATTCAGAACGCCATATACTGTATATGTGCACAGTTGTTTTCGTTAGTGCAAAATGTCGGCAGTAAATTATTGCACATTAACTGTTTCGGAACGAAACGTATAAAATATTTTACGTCAAAAAATAATGTATTTGTAAAACATTAATAGAATTAAATTCAGTCCTACGGTCCTACGACTGGATTTATTTGTTTGGACATACTCCATTGCGAAATAAATGACTGTCAAAAGAAAACTTAAAAATAAAACAAGAAAACATAAATAAGCAGAGCATGATTTAGTCATCAGGATGCATACACAACATGAAATTCCAAAACAGGAATCTGGTCAGATAAAACAAGGAACAAAACAGAAAATAAAAAAAATTACAAAAATATAAAAAAAAACCTAAGTTGACGTGCGTCACAACGATGAGACGAAACAAAAACACAGACAGAAATCCAGCAAACGACACAACGATTAGGCGAAACAAAACACAAAGATGTCGTACACAAACAGAAAAAACAACAAACTACACATACGATAAGACGAAACAAAACACAGTAGTTTTCCAAACAGTCAGTGTTAACGGCGTTTCGGGAACTGGAATCTGTTCCCGTCATCAGGTAGACACACAGGGTTCAGGAACACGAGTGCGACTGATGAGCAGACTGGAAAAAACATGGGTTTGTTTCGTCTCATCGTTTGTGTCGTTTTGTTGTTTTACCCTATATAAACGTACCAAACATACTGCCGGCCAAGAGCGTAAGTCAGCTGAGCACACAGTAACTTGGAGTCCAGACTGTTGTCAGATAATAACACGAAATTTGCAGGTCCATACACATCAATAGAAACATGCAAAATTTTCGTTATCATTTGGTAGCAGACTAAACTTCAGTTTCCTGTACATATGCTATTCAATTGACCAGAAATTGACATGGGTTGTAATTTACGTGTGTAACGTATTTACATTTTCCGATGTAAGTCACGACAATATCGGCCAGCGGGATACGTCGAACGAGCCTGTAGTGCCTTGGAGTCAAGTCAGATGGCAGAAAATAACGCGAATTTCGGATGTCTATACATAAGGTTTTGAAACAAGCTGGTGCAAAATTACTTTCGCGGATATCATCTGTACCTACGCGTCAAGGCTGGGACACAATCTCTGAAGCCAAACGAATGCAACACACAGGTGGAATATTTGTTATTATATTTCTTGGAATGTTTTTTTTTTTTTTTTTTTTTTACATATAAGACTTTTCGAATTCTGTCAATTTAGATTGGTGTTTTAGTGTTCCTATATGTACAGCACACACTTAATCTAACCTGGTGGTTACGTACGACGGAAACCCAGTAGTAGCAACTGTAAGCGGTGAATGCGTAGTGCAGCACCTACAGTGCATTGTGTTACACAACAGGTGGCGGATAATGTTGGACGTATGTTACAAACATTTTACTTCTGCTTGCAATAAAAATATGTTTTATGTGGATATGTGAGCAATTTTGTCCAACATAAACATTTCTCGAAATTTAAACCTTTGGCTGTATTCGAAAACTGACACTGACAAAAATCCAGAAACTAAATTTCTCAATTTAAGTAACTCTTATTATATGTTACGAACTCGACTTCTTGTTTCAGTGGCCAGAGCTTCTGGACCCGTTTTACGTTCCCGGTCAAGTGGGTGATATTTAATGCTACATTCCCGGGTTCAGGATTTGTAGGAACTGGAATATTTCAAGAATTCAATGACCTGTAGGCTAGAATCAAGTATCCTATGCATACTCAAGCCCCGACTATTTGTCCACTAGCTGCTTCTCGATGGAACAACAGACAATGAACGAACAGACGGGGCTTAAGTATGCATAGTACAATGGATTCTAACCTACACGTCATTGAATTCGCGAAATCCTCCCGTTCTTAAGGATTGGGTGTTGTGTTTGTCCGATCACCCTCATCCTTGCTGAAGCCAATGACGAACCACCGCAGACTCTTCCTCGCCGTAGCACATATTGACCTCCCTGAGGCCGTCAACTTTCAGATAAATGAATGGAGTGGCGTAATTAAGAGAAAAAAATATGTTAGGAACCGTAGAATACGCTTGCCATTTCTGGATCCTCTACTTGAGTCTAGACGCCATCACCGGACGAAACATTTTTAGCTGTTATATTTTAAAAAAAGAAAGTGTTTTTGCTGAAGTGAATGTTCCTGACATCTACTATTATCATCAAGGCCGTATATGTGTGCCGTAGCTGAGTAGATAAACATTCGGACCACATTTTTCAATGATCCAAATCACCTTCTGTGTAATTAAAAATAATGTTTTGTGTAGTGTCTATTTTAATTTCTTTTTAAAGTAACTTCATATCTGTTATCTATTTTCACTAGCCGAGAACGCCTCTGAAGGTGGCCGCCTGGGTGGCTCCTCCGACGCCTAGAAGTGCGGAGTGCTTACGGCTATACAGTATGTTGCAAAATTCCATGTCAGTTTTCTAGGGAAACAATCCTCACGTGTAGAGGAACAAAAAGTGTTATGTGAACATAGGTCCAAAAACGCACAGTTTCTGCGCTACAGTTGGCAATACAATACGTATGGTTGATAGCACGCTGGCAGGATCATGTTGCTGTGTCACAGTTGTTCCTACTGTATGTGTGTTAGTGGCGTAGTGTGTGGCATAGTAACATGTTATGTACTGCTGTAATGATGCCCCACAGCAATATGATCCTACCCGCGCGCTATCAACCATGCGTCATGTATTGCCAACTGTAGCGCAGAAACGGTGCGTTTTTGGACCTATGTTCATGTAACACTTTTTGTTCCTCTACACGTGAGGATTGTTTCCCTAGAATATTGACATGGAATTTTGCAACATTCTGTAGAGCACGCGCATCACGTCTCACTCTAGCCTCTAGGCGCAAGTCACTGAACTGGCGTGCAGTCTTCTCGCCAATAGCTCGTCTCTATTAGACGATCAGCAGAGACCCTACCTCTTTGTGGTGTATTGCTAAAGCTAAAATTAATATTGTACACGTTTATATCTTATTAAATATTCTGCATAAAGTTTACACACCTAAAAAGGATCGCGTTATAACCGCGCTGCTTCCTCTGCAGGATGTCTACAACCTTTAGGGTACAAACATATCGATGGCCCAGTTCGAAAGAGGAACAACTCAAAATTCCCAGTTTTGAGTCAAATGCATGTATTATGATTTCCGTTTCGCCGTAAAAATCTGTTAATTAACCTGTTTGGTGGTCCATGTTAATTTGAAGCAAAAGTATAGCGGCAACTATTTAAGACGCTAAAAATGTTTATAGTCTGCCTTTGCTGAAATTATCACACTTTAAAATAAAAGAAGTCCGTTTCCACCTCTTTATAGGAAATTAGAATAAAGTGCCATGTTATTAAAAAAAGTGAATTTACGTGTTATTTTTCTTTTTATCTAGTTAGATAGCACATGCCTAGGTGTTGGTGAGCCAAGCGGCTGCGAAAAAAAAAATCCCTTTTTAAGATCAGCAGAGAACCGGAAATAAATAGCCACACTTGTAACGTTCTTTTAATGCTGTTTCTAAGCAGACGTCACGTACATTGAGGAGTGGGTAAATAAACTCCCATCTGCTTTATAGGTCGTTCGGGATAAAGGGAGCTCCCAGAAAAGTCCCGATTAATTTTTATTTTCCGCCAGTTTATATCTTTTCGCTACTTGTAAACATTAACGTTGCCACGTGATTTCATTTACATAGGCTTGTACAGTGTTTACATTTACATGACACTTTCGAAAAATGTTATGTACAGTATCTTACTCATTAACTACAAGGGTGTTGAATGTATACTAGTTTTAAGTTCTTCCGAGTTAACGTATTTTAACTATACGACTTGCACTACTGCCGTTTAGCATTTCGTAAACGTGTACACTATGTTCGAATTTGTAACACAAAACTGCCAAAAAAAAAAATAAAAACATAATGACACACCACACACACAATTTGAGTTCATGTTCGTTCAGTTGTACTACCATGAACGGCGACGCACTTGACAGAAACAATAAATAAAGCATTTTCCTAATGTGTGAAATAGAAAAATATAAGTGATTTGTAATTCCAGATTCTCAGGCTGACGATCGTAAAACATAGTTTATATATTACAAATTACAAATAATAATTTCTAATAATCTTTAATATGTGTTTATCAGAAACTCATACTTATTGCACAACGGACACACTCGTCAACTAACACTGATGGCACCTGTCCGTGGATGTTTGAACTACATGTGCAGCGCGGAGCGTTGCAAACGACGCGACAGTTGATTGGCTGCAGCCCGGTTGGATAACTTTCTGCTGGCGCTAATATAGTCGGATCATTCAGACAGTAGGTATGTAAATAATACCATAAAAACAGAACGATGATAAAGTCCTTTCAAAAACTCGCACATTTGAAATACTATTCCCAAGCCCCCTAATATGGCTAAAAACGGTATTTTGGCATAGAATTATCACAAACTGCACTGCCCAGATCGATACAAAAATATTTGAGGGGCTTACAATGTACTTTAATACAGACTTTCCAGCAATAAAGCTATAGGGTCACCGCTTACAGTCCCATAGTTCAAGCGGTCCGACGGAGACACTGCGTGTCGGTCAGTGCAATGCGCATAGGGGCGATGGGGCACTGGCACGCGCGTCAAGAGTGGCTCTTACTGCTTCTTGTTTTCCGAGCGCAAGTAGGCGGCTCTTCTAACAGTACCTGTGAAGAATAAATAAATGAAAGTGTTGAACCACTGGCAGAGCAGCCATATAACAGACGGCAGGGTGAGCGGAGAGAAGATCTGGTTGGCGAGCTGCTGGACCCGCGCGGTCCAGACAGGCGCCCCATGTGGCTCGTGTCGCGCTTCCTGCCGGAAGACGCCGCCTCGCCGGCGCGAACTGGACCCCGCGGCACCGGAAGTGGCCGTTATTTCTGTCTCGCCACGGCCGCCCGGCCTTCCCGCGGTATTATTAGCCCGCCCCCCTGGCCGGCCGCCGGCGTAAACATCCCCTGCCCTGACGTCGCCCCAGGTAGGCGCCCCTCGGCTCGACCGTGTCACACGCTTTATAACCGCGCTGCTTCCTCTGCAGGATGTCTACAGCCTTTAGGGTACAAACATATCGATGGCCTAGTTCGGAAGAGAGACAACTCAAAATTCCCAGTTTTGAGTCAAATGCATGTATAAAGATTTCCGTTTCGCCGTAAAAATCTGTTAATTAACCTATTTGGTCCATGTTAATTTGAATCAAAAGTATAGCGGCAACTATTTAAGGCGTTAAAAATGTTTATAGTCTGCCTTTGCTGAAATTATCACACTTTAAAATAAAAGAAATACAGTTTTCACCTCTTTACATGCAATCAGAATAAAGTGCCATGTTACTTAAAAAAAGTGAATTTACGTGTTCTTTTTCTTTTCAGCTGAGTAGATAGCACACTGCCTAGGTGTTGGTGAGCCAAACTCAAAAATGCAATTTTTTCAGTTGTTTCACTTTTGACCTGGGCCATCGATATATGCGTGTTTTCCGGAACATGCCCAGCTCTCGTTCCCATTTGCAATGGCCAGGCTCGTACCCACTAAGTTTGCCCGAGTTCGATTCCCGGCGGGGTCTACTCGTATTTTTGTGTTTGGGAATCGTGCCGGGTAATGCCGTTGGTCTGCGGATTTTCTGGAATCTTCCGTTTCCTCGCCCTTTCATTCCGGCGCCGCTCGGTACTCGCCTCATGTCACCCACTCTTATGTATGTGAATCCTGTGTAAGAGCCTGTACAGCTGGCGCATGAATAATTGTTGCAGCATGTTACTAGGAAGTTTTTTATAAGAAATACTGCTATACGAGAACTCGATATTTTTATCTACTTAAAGAAAATACATTTAAAACTAAGTTTTGAATTTTTTTGTTTTTTAGCTATCATGCTTAGAAACAGGGTTTATAGGCACCTCAGAATGGCAAAAAACTACTTTTTCAGACTGCTGTGACGTAAAAAATATCAACCGTAAAACAACAATATAGAGGCACGCGTAGGACTTAACGACGCACTTTCCGCTTAGCTCCATAGGTAAAGCCAAGGACACAAAAACAGCGCCCCGCGCATGAAAAGGCGACATGGCTGTTGACTCACAAGCCAGTCTAGATCTTATCTCCTGACAGTTTCCTTACCTCTGAAGCGGCATCTAGCGCCCGCTATATAGATAGGGCTCTTCAACATGAGAGATATCTTCAGCGCCGTCAATTCCGTTTGCTAGGTCCCGAGAAATAAAATCTGTGTCGACCACTAAAAACATACTTGGGGAAAACCATGTTGCTCCATCGAGCCACCATACGCCCGGCTTTATACAGGATGATATACGAGCAGCAAATAATTGGGTGCTATTCAGTATTCACATTATTTACATGATAATTCTGTACATTTGAAACGTAACGAATGAAATAACCATTGAAGTAGTAAATAAGAAATGTATCAGACCGTGTTGTTCCTATTCAAACATCAATAATTGCGAATAAAACCACACCAGTAGACCGGCTCGGAAATTGAGCAGATGTTTTATGCCATCTCGTGTGGAATGTGAGTCATCGATATCGCTGATGGTCTGTCAGTGCTTGTCAGCAGAAACGGAACCATATTAGTAATAATTAATTATTTCACTATCGTCAGTGATCTGAGAGTTTCGGAACGATTGGCAGCTATAAACATGTAAATAAAAGGAAATTCGTACATGAATACGAATTTAACAAGAAAACACAGTTTCCTATATTTAAAGTATTACATTTTTATAAGAATAATTATATTTTACAGAATTAATCCGATAATACGCTTCTGAGGAAAATATAAATTTAATTTGAATGTAATTTTTCGATGGCTAGTTGGTAAGACATTCTCATGAAAAACTTTTTTGTATCACCATGATGATTTGAATGTTTATGAAAGTTCCTAGAGGGCAGATGTTTAGAACCTCGCGCCTATGTCTTTCTTCACTGACGCTACACATCCTCCCGAACTCCAGTGAAATAAGTGGTAGTTATAGCCTCGCACGAGGAGTCAGCCGTGAACAACTCTCGGTGACAACTAACTGACGTTGATGAAACCACTTATCAGCGAAATCAGCGAGTATCGGAATGTGGCGTAGACGTAGCAATACTACTGCCGATTTTTTTTTTAAACCAGAGACCAACGTGTATGAAAGTGCACCTTGTCCTTTGCATGCTAGCTTGCGTGCAATCTTGCATATTGTAAACATGACTTTGTTAGGCTTTATTTAGCTAGGCAACGCTTAAATTTTGATGTAGGAAATTTTTGCAAGTTAGTACTCCAAATGTGTAGTCAAGCTTGGTAGCCAGACAATAAGAGGAAAATAACAAGACTGGAAAAAAAATTGTCTTGTTTGCCAATATTGTGAATTAATATTGATTATATCGTATAGATAAATTATTGGTATGTGCACTGTGTGGAATTAGGATTAGTTAAAAAAACAATGAAACATTGCATGTGACTACATATCGTTCGCCTCGCACTCGTAATTTTTATTAACCATACGTTATTACTGTAGTGCAGATATGCCCTCGCTGATCCTGTGTAAACATTTAACTATATTTACGTATTTCAAACTTTGTTAGTTATTTTTACAGAGCAGTGTCAATATTAATGATTGTAAATACCCATATAAATTATTTTATTTCCTATAAACCATCTATAGGTACAATAACTTCAATTTTCTTTTGTTTATAAGTGGTATATTTCTATGTTAAGAGGACTGCTCAGATAAAATTTCCAGCTCGACATGGAGTCTAGGACAGCTAGGGAAAGAAGGGATGCGAGGAATAAACGTACACAGCGAGAACAAGTAAGGATGAGTTATCTCAGCTGGCGATCTTCGCCGTCCTACGAGATAATGGGTTTTGGAAGGGGGGAGGAGGTTGTCAACCTGGCGGAAGTATTTCCAAGAATCCATCATGACCATTCTGTGTGCGACTGTTTTCGGGAACCTAAGTCAGGCAGAGTTGACAATGCTTCCTTTTTTTTTTTTTTTTTTCATAAAATGTCACTCTGAAATGTGTTTAATTTCGATATTGCTTAGTTAATAATAGGTTTCATCATTGGAAGATGGACATTCTTCTTTTATACTAAATTAATAGTCTCTAAATATGACGCCGTTTTGACCATGGCTCTTGGGACATGTTTACAAAATTAAAAATTAAATAATTAGGTAAATGAACTTACAACTACACAAATACTACTCACATGCGTTGTATTATAAGAAAAGTAAACTTTTCAATTTGGTGTATTTTAACATCACGTTGTTTGAAAGTTATGGAATGTGTGTTTCCTGAAAAGTATTTGTATACGCTCAAGACTAGAAATGTTACATGCCGTAATTTAAATTCCATGCAAGTATCTCACTAGTATGATATCAGGACTAATCAAGTTATATATAATTATTTGTAATTTTATAAACACTTCCTTACCGTCAGTGAATTTTTATGTTCGAATCAGAAAAACAAATTACTCTTTAGACGTTTACCAACAAACTGTAGTAAATGTACTAAATATCGATAGATCCATTACAAAGCTGTAGAAAGATTTTATTTTTTGTATGGTCAACGATTTCTTATCAGTTGAAGTCTGGCTAAGAACTTCTAAAACTGTAAGTTATGTTCTTTACGCTAACTTTAAAACATAATGCCAAGATTTTACGATAGTAGATTAGGAAACAAACTGCTGAGTATTAAAACGAAAATATACACATTGTTTTACATAATTTTTAATATCTACATGTTTAGTTTAATACAAATTTCTGGTTCTTTTTCAGTTTGTCCATGTTCACATGAAAAAACCGTTTTTGTAATGGATACTATACTTGAAATATTAAGATTTTTATACCCTAAAAAATCACAATTTCAAAATATACATGTTCAGGTAATATCAGTCCCTCATTCTGCAGTATAAATAAAATACAGTTTTGAGTTCTATACTGTGAAAATTGGATACTATTCAGATACACGTACACATAAACAAACCTATTTAAAATGTACTGTCAGGAACACAGAAATAAGATAAGAAAGTGTGGATTTATATAATATGCTGCAGCAAATAAGCGTGCCCTGTTGATTTTCTCTGAGAACATCGTCGGTGTCTGAATTTGAGAAATGTCTTCGTTCTCGTCACGCTTTTTAAATGCCTTGCTGCGGACGTTTCATTATAATTTGTGTACCCGTTTGTGTGTTCCGAAACGACTTCGCCCGCCATTCCTTTATGGTTCATTAATATTTATTAAATGCCTTAGATAGAATTGTTTGTCCAGCTGCCTCTTATGTGTTATAGTAAATCGTTTCAGTCCACCTGTCATGGCACCACAGTTGTATACTCTGCAAATATACCACTACGGTAAAAAGATGCGGCCGACGAATATGAATTTTGAAAATGTATTCATACAAAATATGTTACAGTTTTTACGGTTCCTTTTTCTGTTAACAAAAGATGACTGTGACATGAAAATTGAAGATTTGTTGAGTAGGATCTGAAGATCTTTGCAGTGCATACCAAAAAATTATATAAAGTAATTCTTTCACTTGTGCCAGTCAGTTCCCCGCACGATCGCTTATTTGTGCACCATTCCTCGGGAAAGGTGTACAACGCAACTTTTATTTGTGTTAAATGTGCTCTGCACCGAAAATTTCGTAATTTTATATTTACATCAAACTCTGCCCGTATTTCTGACTTTAAATTAAGCGTTATTTCTCCCAGACAAAATTGTTTTAGGTACTACAGTTTTTGTATTATCGCGTGTCAAAGTCGCAAGTTTACTGTTTTTGCTACTAACCCAGAGTAAAACCTATCCAAATGAACAAAATGAGACCATTTATAGTGAAAGTAAATACAGTACGCTGCAACATGATACCTCTGTGATAACACATAAAAAAGTTTTTAGTTTTAAACAATTGTCGAATATTCTTAAACATTAGGGAATTTTAGACTCGCGATTGCACCTGACTTTTAAAAAATTCATTTAATTTTGTGGTGTACCTTACTCAATTCATTGTTTACGTACATTGTCTCAATTCGATCATTTGGATAGATTTACTTTGGGTAAGTCGTGAAAACAGCAAAATCACGACTTTTAAATGAGATTATACTAAAACTGTGGCCTCAAAAATATATTGTTTGTGGAAACAACTCTTAATTTGATGTCCAAAAGTTGGCCACGGTTTGGTGAAAATAGAAAATCACACGATCGAGGTCACTGGTAACAGCAATATGCACCCGCGGAAGTTTCTAACAAAGATAATTAAAGGGAAGGCAAAAACGGGTTTTCCAAAAATTTTAGTGTGGATAAGAAGAAAATTACGTGAACGAAATCGCGGGTAACAGCTAGTATACATATAAATGCATAGGGATTTCAAAATAGCTCAAATAACTAAGGACCTAGTGTGTACATGGGCTGTCTAAACAATCTGCTAGTTAACACAAGTTACAGTTGTGTTCATGGCAAAGCTGTACTCCCAATGGCAAGTATATTTTAGTAGGAAGATTTTTAAGACGTTTGCAACTATGTTATAAGGTCATAACTTTTTTCATTTGAGTAAACTTCTGCATGGATCGAGATTTAAGTACCATATCTGCACTGTAAAAAAAATTTGTGTAATTTTACACGAATGTACCTACGTGGCAGCACAATCTCCACACATGTTCGTGTAATTTTACACGACTTAGGTCCGTGTCTTTTTACAGTACATAACGGTAAAAATACAATAAAATACATGTATAATAACAGTGCTACGGTACATGTATTTTAACACAATGATGTGTTAAATAAAACGTACTTCAAAGGAAAAAAATTAAAATTAAATAAAATTAAAATTAAATAAAAACAAAATACGGTATATTTGAAATTAACTGGCAGCCTGGTGCAAAATTTTGAGTTTTCTGGAACCTTAATGTGAGTTACCTACCTATAAGATTTATTAATTTCTGGAGTGATTCGTAAATTATAAATCATCTCGAGTAACTTACGACTACTTTCAACTAACGAAAATTTCTGACCCTGAGAGGATTCGAACCCACGACCTTAGAGTTATCAGTCAATGACGAGGCCACCGATGGTTGTTAACCAATGATAGTTCGTGATATGGGATCCATTCATTCCGGTCTAAACAGCCGTTTTAATTTGTTGTTTTAGGCATTTACTGGGATTATTTTAGCAAGTTCTAAATTGTCTTACCACGCGAATATTTGCTGAATTGTACAACTAATATATAGCAAGGCCTAATAATTGGGCGACGGTCAAGCTTATTATACCAAGTCAACTGCCGTATTGAAAATTTTTATTTCAAGTAAGTTTATATATATATATATATATATATATATATATATATATATATATATATATATATATTTTTTTTTTTTTTTTTTTTTTAACGACCAACTTCGTTTAGCGAAAATATTTTTGAGATGAACACAGCAAAATTGGAGTAAAGTTGGAGTTCACGGCAACAGGTATTGCACATTTTAAACTGTAAACCTACACGAAAACCACATCGTAATTAAGTTTAGGTGTTAGTAAATACTTTTTATACATATGTGAACATGTATGTACGTCAGAGATGACACAATTGTTAAAGCTTACTGTTTAAAAATACGCTTAAATCGTTTGCTTGATATGATACTATACTTACATAAATTGCTCGAGTAAATTTACTAGTATTTTGCTGTTTCAAAACTGCACTGTGAAACAAGCATTTTTACATTTAAATCAGTGTATTTTTACATAAACAGCGCGGTTATAGAACACAAAACTGCACTGTGAAACAAGCATTTTTACATTTAAATCAGTGTATTTATACATAAACAGCGCGGTTATAGAACACAAAATTACGTGTAATATTACAAAATGTGACTGTATTTCTACAAGTACATTCAAAAATGTAAAATTAGCCTACATCAACTTTCTAGTAAATTTGTGTATATATTTGTGTTTTTTAATCAAATATCTGTACATATTTTGCATCAGCAAGAACAATTATGTATAATTACACTTACTGTACTTGTATTCCGCAATTACACGTACAAAAATGTAAAACTACCAGCTATTTGTACGTGTATTTTTACACATTTTTTATAGCGTGCTTGTAATTACTTAATGAAACTGGGCTCGTTTTTCGAGTGCACGTTATATGTATAACCTACAAAAATGCACATAACCACACATAAATATAATAGGCCTACATATAATTTGTTAAAAAAACATTCTCAATATTAATTAAAGCTGTCATATCAAACCATTTCAAGATTATTTAATAAAGTGAATATTTATTTGTACACAACTGCACAGTAATAATCCAACTCTGGAAACTATTGTACCCTTTTATGCCGTTGGTCGGCGGGTTTTTTCGAGGTTCTCCCGTTTCCCCTGCCCCTTCATTCCAGCGCTGATCCATATTCATTTAATGTCAAGTTACCTACAATGTTTCAACACCAATGTTTGAAAGATGTGTGTGCATTTATTTTCAATTTTTATTCTTACATATTTCTATGAAGTAAAAATTTGTTACATTTAATCTATAAAACTGACAAAATCGTTCCAAAATCGTAACAGAGCAATTACTTACACAAACATTTTATTAGAATGCGGTATCTAAATATGGATATTCATAGTTGGCATACATATTACTTCGTTCTCTCTCTTTCTTTCGTCACTTATTTTGCGTCGCAGCAAGTTTTACTCACGACGAAGACACCTTTAATGATTAATTTCTGAATAATTATAGATTTTCTACGTAGGCCTAAGTACTTCCGTATGGAAGTTGTCAGGAACGTAAATTTGAAAGGGAAGTTCAGGAATTAAAAGAAAATGTGAATTTATGCCGTAATAAATTAGAGTGTACAGCTGGTTCCTTCTTAGAATATAATCGGTGTCTTAATTTGAACAAAGTATTCATTCTTCTTACCCTTTTTGAAAATATATATAAATAAATGTATGTAATTTGAGTAATGCCTTGTTGTGAACGTTTCATTAAACTTTGTTTATCCGTTTGTGTGTTCCGTAACAGCTTCGCCCGCCATTCCTTTACGTTTATTGATATTTATTGAATACTTCAAATGTTAAAGGAAATGTTTGCCGAGCTGCCTCTTATGTGTATGTATTACAGTACCTCGTTTCAGTTCATCTGTCATCCTAATATACAACTACGGAAAATATGCGATATGCGACAATATTGAAGTGTAATAAGTAGAGCCTCGATTTTGTCGCGAGCAGATTTCTGCCGTACTTTGTTTCAGTGACTCACGTGCACGTCTGCAGTTCTGCTTCGAGGTTATTGGCAGCGTGTTTTTGTAATACGACGTCTCTCATTTGACTGTGCCAATGACAATGAGGTTTTTGCGACACCACGCGACTGTGATTTGTGAATAGAACCCCAAGACAAGTGAGTGTTAAAACATCCTATCACTGGCCGTGAAGCTAAACTGCAGGTTGCACGTTAGTCACTGAAACAAACTACGGCAGAAATACTTTTCACCAAAAAATCGTGGTCCTAGTAATAAGGGATAAGGGTAAAACTAAATAAAACCAATCCTTACCAAATAAGTTGCAGTAACATTAGTCATTACTTTTTTTTTTTAAAGAAAATGTCAAGGTGATATTTTAAAAAAATTAAAGTAGTTGAGTAGGATCTGAAGATGTTTGCACTGCACACCCTATAAACTGATCCTTTCCTTTCACTTGTGCCAGTCAGTTTCCGCAAGATCCTGGCCATATAACCGGTTTTGGAGGGTGGTGGGGTGAGAGAACATGTTCCAGGAATCGCATTAGTGAGCATAGCAGGTAGTTTTCGTTCTCCTCTTTCATCGTCTCCTTCCTTCGCGCATCTTGTTCGCTCATCACAAAGCTGCAGCCTTTGCTCGGCTGCCCAAATTTGTGTGCAATGCATTCGAAATACCAATTTTTCTCGAAAATTTCAGTGACGACAATGGGGGATCAAGCGAGAAAGTTTCTTGTCAAATATAAAACTACACTTCTTATGAATAATTATTTTGAACTATCCAAGAGAAATATTTACAGAGTATGTGAAAAATACTCGAAAAACGGGGTTTTCAGTTGCAAATAAAAACATTTACAGTCAGAATTTACAGATTATTATTGAATATATCTGTCAATTGATGCTTCTTCTTTCGATTTATTGAAACAAAATGTTGATGTTTAAAAATTACGGACACGATCTTGGGTTTTGTGAGGATCTGTAAGGCATTCTTTTAGGAGGAGTGAGTAATGCTCTTAAGGGGAGACTTGCAAGTTACATCCGATTTCACGTGTCTAACTTAGGCGATGAAAGATTAAAACATGTAAGCTGTGCTTAAAAGTTAGTGAAACGCTATAATATGCTAGGCAAGCTCTAACTCACATTTAAGCAATACTTAAATTTTAGTGTTGATGAAACCGGCCAAATGGGTTGTGAGTCTTGCCAGGAATTGCCCCTCTCAATGCGTTAGCGTATCGCTCTAAGATATTACTGTAGGATCAAGGTTTATGAATGAATACTGTGAAATACATTCGTTATAAACGATACACAAAATTGAGGCTCGGTCTACGAATGGTCACTTAAATATTTTTTCCTCTTGTTTATCTTTGTGTAATCAAGTACACTGTCAATTAATTGCGAATAACTTCTGCTAGAATACCCGATGGTCTTGTCATCTCAAGGTAGCAAGGTGAAGGCCAGCAGATTTACGTAAGACATGATAATGCGTGGGGGGAGAAAGGCTTTATATTTTTACGAAGTACGTTTTATCATTTCCGCAACCGAAAGTACGGTGACGAAAACGAAATCACCATATAGACTAGAGGTTAACAATGCATTATATGGGCCACGAGTTTCTTCATGTTTAACTATACTTACTTTGTAAAACATAAACCGTAACTTTGTTATGATGGGTTTTAACTACGGTACGTACTTTGATTTTGTCGAGACAGAAGACAGTAAGATAGTAGCTAATTAGTTAATTAACGAAATTTCCTTTTAATTGATAAATGAGCTAAAATCTTTACACCTTTTGTCTCCAAAAACTACATTACATAGTAAAACAAATTTGCAACAAAGTTACAAAGCAATTTTACGATATCAGCTCTCGTATGGGTTTAAAAAATTATTCTCTCGAAAGCTGAAAACTCGGGTCCATGCCCTTAATTAAAAATATGTTTGTTAAATTCACCAATGGTACACTTGGCTCGAGCATTCCTTAAGATCTGCAGCATATTTTTATTAATTTTTTCTTGTAAAGGCAGAAAAAAATGTATTTATTCCTAGTTCTGAAATTCTGCTTGTGTAAATTATTGTTATCTCCAGTCCTTCAATAACGGATATATGTTTATTCTATGCGCAGAATTTAGACAGCCAGTGTGTGCCCGTAAGTGTGTTCAAGTTGCGAAATTTCGTAATTGTATATTTGTATGAAATAATGTTAATTTTATAGAGAATAATGATATAGAGAATAATAATGAGTACATGTTCGTCTTATGAGAAAATTATTTGTTTAGCCAGTTAACCCATAACATCATTTAAAAGTCAAAATTTTTAATGTTTTTTCTTCATGCAAAATGCAAAGACCAATTAACATGAAATGGAATAATACACATTGTAACAACGTGCCACGGGTCACGGCTTGGAAGTATATAAATAATTATAAAATAGTTTGTGTATTTAAAACAATTCTGATTTTTTTTAGCATAATTATGTTCATTGGTTTTCGCATTTTGCATGAAGTAAAAATATCCATATTTTGACTTTAAATTGCCATTATGGGAAAACTCGCTGATCAAAGGAAACATTTTTCGTAAGAGGAAAATGTATTTCGAAGTGACGTCTGCAAAACTAACAGTATTTTATGCAAATATAAAACTAGGCTTTTTCTATATTTTTACGCTCTAAAATCTTGCAGGTAAAATCTGTACCGAGATAATGTTACTGCCAGTAGCATTTTGATGTCCTCTTGAAAGTACGGTTGTCGGTAGTCTTTTAAAATTGCTATCAGTAGCAATTTGTAGGACTTTTTGTCGTTATCGGCGTTTACCAGAGTGTTTTAGTATTGATAATTGATTTTTACAATCGTGATATTTTTAATAGTGATAAGCAACAGTTATGATCATAGCTATGAATAATGAATGCTCTATTGTGCTGATCTTAATGACGATCCAGGAAGTGCTGATAGCACGATACGTGTTTTACGTCAAAATTCTTAGTAATTTACACTCAAGACTTATAGTGGTAGATAACTGATATGATAAAGGCAGCGTCTTTCTAACATTACACGGATAATTAACATGTGTATACCTGTACCTAGTGCGCGTGGAGTTTAAATAATCCACATTGACTTCGCACTTCTGTACACAAAAACCACTAGTTTTAGGTTGGACTTGTATGAATAGGATGATATAAGTATGCTTGTCCTTATCATCGCCATGGGAAGGATCGCGATATGCTTGCAAGTTGCAGTATAACAAACCTTCGTAGGGCTGTATTAGGAACTTGAAAAAATTATCGTTTTCGTTGGTTCACAAACTAGGATTCAAGCAACTGTCAGTTCGTATAGCTTTTGCAATTGGCCGCTGACTTATTTAACAACTCTTGGAAGTCGCTGAGCCAATGGACGGCTTGGCCCGTGGCGTCAGAACAGATTGCTAGAGATGGTGGTTTACCGCGGGAAAACTTGACTATTTGCTGGGTTTCAACGTATCTTCAGCTTACCAAAATATTACTGGCTTTAACTTATATAGAGCTGTTGCTCTATTTGACTGAACCAATAAGAATCCCGCTACTATAATATTTGATAAATGCTATTGGTGTGTTGAGATCTACGTTGTGTCGAATATATATATTCCCTAATCATACATGCTGCTAGAAACTACAGCGTTTTCAAGGGTATGTTGGCACAAAACATTTTCGCGATTTTCCATTATCTCTACAGATTGCATGCTGGGAGAATCAGCTGTTTTTGCAAATTCAATCGCTCGTTTACTATAAGGCTCAATGCATTAGCATGTTTGTTACACGATTTATACCGAACCGTGTAAAACATTGCTATATATTTAACGTGTTATAGTACCACTAACAGCAGTTCTTTGAAGGGATACAAAGTTTCATAATGTCCCGCGATTTTAAAATATAAATAATCGCATCAGTAAGTCCGTCATTTGGCTTTCATGCTCGCTGAATTTTGTTTGTCTGTTTTATTATGTATTTATTAATTTAAACAAGCGTACACAGTTTTTTTTGGCGAATTGTTATATTTAAAAAACAGTGTATAGTGCAAAGTACTTAGACTACTATCACAAGGTAATTTGTAGGCCTAGGCCTACTTACAGCCTCGCATTGGAGTAGGCTTACAAATATATATATGTTTAACAAATTCAAGGATTTTAAAGAAATCGCAGGCCCGTTTATGAAATTAATATTTGTATTATGTTAGAATCACATATTTATAGGAGTCAATGTACGTTTTTAATTTTACGTTTCTTTCCTCCCATATTATTACTGCAAGTCAATGGGCATGTAGGCCTACCTTACCTATGGCCTATGTTACCACTTGTGAGTAAATAAAAAATAACATTCCAAAGTTATTTACGAACATATTTAAATAGAGACGTTGTTAGATTATACACTGTCGTGGTTTCATGAATAATTTTTTCCTCTCCTTGTTGAGGTAACAGCGAGACGAATTTGAGGTTTTACCATGCAGAACTAACCTAAGACAATTGGAAAAAAATTAATTTTTAAAGTGAAAATAACTTGTGTAGTTTTTTGATATTACGTTTGATTGGCTAGGTATTACCGTGTTTATGTTCTGGTCGTACGTTCGTGAGGGTACATACATATTTACTAGCCTTGGTTTAGGCCTAAGCTTTTTGTTAATTTCTCGGAAATGTGTGTTAATGACACATATCCATGCGAATTTCTCCAGAACGTTTAAGGAATATTGCAGGTCAATGAAACTAGTGCTATCAATCATCAAATTATATAGTTCCAGTATTTTTGATGTACCTACTGTTTACCATGCTCCCATGTGCGTATAGGCCTACTTCGTTTTTCTGTAGCTTATACATGCCAACATTAATTGCCGAGTATTACATTTGTTTTAGGGAAGTGGTTTATGTGGCAACAATTTGTTACGACATGAAATAATAATTTCTAAGTGTAGATGAAGCAAGATTCTCGCTGTATGGACACTTGCATTGTGACGGCCTGTCAGGAGAAGGTTCATTGTAGGCCTAATCATTTTCAGACAGTGTTTCTGTTTATTTCTTGAGTTTATTACAGACGACAATAACAACCAACCTTGGCAAACTGGAAATACTGCCTGGTATACTAATTGTGTGTTTATCATAAGAAATATGCAGCCAAATTATCGTCTCTTGTTAACAGTGACACAATTCATTTAGCTTTATCGTTTATTATTCAGTACGATCTATGACACGTATTTTAAAAACGTCTGCAGTTGCCTTATACTAAGAAACGACAATTTTTCGACTGAGAGTGTATAAAAAGTTTTAATTAATGAATAGCAACTCGTCAACCCATATAATCATGTACGTTTTTCGGCGCCGTTTGTGCAATATCAGCTGTTGCTACCCATGATTAAGTACGCAAATGCTACTGGCCAAGCCGTCCATTACAAAGAAGCAACAAAATTTAGGCGCAATCGTGTGACGTCTGTCAGCGAGCAGCGAATGAGCAGTTATGTACTTGGAGAAATGCTTACATATCAGAGAACCCGCGGATTTTTCCGCACTCTCATTGGGCGTATTTTCGCGGTTAAATCGGTATTAGGCTGATTACAAGCGTTTGCTGTGGAACATTAGCATTTACAAGCAAGCGCGAAAATTAAT
Organism: Medauroidea extradentata; assembly: GCA_003012365.1. Classification (NCBI taxonomy): domain Eukaryota; kingdom Metazoa; phylum Arthropoda; class Insecta; order Phasmatodea; family Phasmatidae; genus Medauroidea; species Medauroidea extradentata. The sequence continues at coordinate 25,195 of PNEQ01124494.1, read as the reverse complement.
GTGTGTTGCTGGTATTGCCTGAGTCGGGCGGGAATTTCAAAATGTATTTTTAAATTACCTTTTCATGTTTCAGTCGAAAATAGCGCGCTACAACATAAACCACTTTACATCGACGCGCTAAATTACAGATCCAGGTCTGCCTGTGCATTATACACACCTTGTAACCTACCTTGCTACGTAGGTAGCCAGAAACTGTAAACGGCGGCAAACTATTTGCAGTGCTTTTGCAAACACTGCTGCTACCGGAGTCGCGAAAATGTTGTGGTCCTGAAACAGGCTACCAATTCAACCGCCAAAATTCGCCTATTATGATGACGCGGCATCGGTACGAACCCTCGGTTTTCGCGGGCAGATTTTCGCATCGACTTGCTGCAGTGCCTTACGTGCACATTTGCAGTTCTACTTCATGATTATTGACAGCGTGTGTTCGTGCAGTGACGTCTTTTATTTGATTGCGCCAATCAAAGTTAGGGTACTGCGACACCACACGTCTGTGATATGCGGGTAGGAACAAACGCTGAGAATTAGAAACATCTCATCTCTAAGAAACATATGTTTAGATGTGCACATACGACATTGATGCAGGTGGGTGCAAATATATTTTCATGAAAATTAACGTTCCCATGTCGTCAGCCACTACTGTACAAGCGTAATATTTCCACCGACAAAAGCGGTGAATGTGTCTTTATAGTTGGTATTTCGTGTAATGAGACGTCGCGTTGTCTTATCTTCGTGAAGTCTACTTCAAAACGCGACGAAACGCCTAACAAACGTACTATGGTAGAAGCATCTGGTTTTCTTCTCGTATAAGAGTTTCATGAACATTTTACAGAATAAACGGCTCTGTGTTCAAAGCGAAGCTGAACTGTCAATTATTAACGCAAAATTGTAAAAATTCACATTTTACATTGATGATGCTCATAGACAATGTATTCTTGGAAGACTCGCCACACTTATTCGTGTTCTCTTCTTCTTGTTATTGGATTGCTCTCTTTGCTGTCTCCTCGAATAATAAACTTCTCTTATTTTTCTTTCTCCTCTCATCTCCACTGCTCCCATTCCTCTTCTCACTTTTTTCTCGCCCTTGAAAATGAAGCGTACAAAACAACGTGAAAAATCGTAAATTATAATTTTCCTGTGGACGTATTTACTATTTGAAGAGCAGCTGCTTCTATAATTATGAACGTGCGTGCTTTGTTTCACTTAGATTTAGTAAATTATGACAGTTAAGCGAATTTTCTGTTAACGTGATGTTACATAGACTTGGCATTCATCAAGCATGTACAAAAATATTAAGTACATCCAGAACTGTCTAAACATAATGAAGTTAAGTGAAGCGGAGCGTAACAAATAATATGAGCATGTGAAATAAGAGTTAAATTTCCTATAAGTATACTGCTTGTATCTATAATGAACAACTTTTATAAGAGCGTGCAAGTAGAATTTGAAGTGATCGTAGTATTTGACTTACTTGCAGCCACAAAGTTAAGCGAGCTTTATTGAAGTCTTGCAGTCAATTGGTTTTTTTGTTACTTGCTACAGTAACCAAACAGTTTAAGTTGTGAACCTCTTTTATAGATGTCGTCGTAAGCGTCTGCGGCCACAATAGTAAATCATGTATTTGTGGATTACTATTCTTGACAAGTAGATTTCCAAAACGCATACTTATCGTGAGAAGCCTATAGTAACCAATGTTGCCAATTGGTGTGTAACTTTACGAAATGCATGTAATTTAAAATTAGGCGTGTAATGTAGCGTGTATTAACGCATTTTCATGGATTGGGAAGGAATTCAATTAATTTCGCCAAATAATTTAATTGCCTTATATGTAAAAAGTCGTGTACTTATTACTGTTCATTCTTAGAATCCATAAATGTTTTCTTATTATTTTTGTATATTTTCGTGTTATTATTTTATCGCAAAGCAATATTTCGAATATATTTTATTTATGGCAACCATGCTTCATTCCTAAGGGCTAAATCATCCTCCGCTTGCGTTTTAATGTTAATGTATTGTTTAAAAAATGCTACATGGACTACTGAAAACGTATGTAATGTTTTACAGTAGATTTATTGCTTATAAAATCTACCAGATAAAAAAACATATCCGGTACACAGTACAGGATTTGTTATCTTGGAACGATTCCTACAATGGGGGTGTAAGTCCAATGGCAGTCTGAGATATTTGCGTAGCCTGTACGCCATTGCAAGCCGACAGATGGAGAACTCTCAGTAAAATATTGAGTCATTGTCAGCAAAGTTGTTACAAATACACAATCCCCAAAAATATATATGTTGATACCGTTAAAATTCGCGGTTTTACTAACATAAATGCTAGCCTCCAATAATATCTGTGTGTACTCTTGGAGACAGTAGTTTCTCATTGGCTGCACGCTGACACAATGATGTCACACGATTGGGCATACTTATTTATAATAGGCTCAGCGACTACCAAGAGCTGTCAAATAAGTCAGCGACCAATTACGAAAGCGGTACGAACTGGTAGTTGATTGAATTCTTGCTTGTACCCAAAAGAAATAAAAGCGCATTTTCAGGTCCTTAGTAATATTATGTAATTGTTTACCCGGTCAAACAAAATAAACCCGTAAAAAATCAAAGCGTATGAAAATGACGTGAGAATTGACGAAAACGCCAAGGAGGGCACAGATTTACTCGACGACTCTGATGATATGTTGACAAACTATAACACATGTGGAATTAGCAGGTCGATACTTTTAACCTTTTAATTTTAAATTATTCTTATAATATTGGACTCATTGATCGGCGAGTTGTACGCTCGGTTACGTGCGTTCTTGTTTACCTTTACTGTTTTAATTCTTATGTCACTCCGTATAAATACCGCTGCAGTTCATTAAGGGTGTTAAAGTGCGATAAAATCTTAATTTTATGTCTTTATGAAATAGTGTTAGTTGTGTAGAGGATACTTATGAGTACAGTTTCCTCTTACAAAACAATTTTAGCTCTCATAGTTTTCTCATAACGGTGCGACAAAGTCAACATTTGCTTATTCTGCTGCCATACAAATAGTGAAAACCAACTGACCTACTTGAATGAAATAATTCACTGTGATATTACATCCCATGAGCTATGCAATAAGTATTTAAAAGTCAATAACTAGAGATGGTGAAATTTCGCGAATTCAATAACCTGCATGTTAGAATCAAATATCCTATGCATACTCAAGCCCTGTCTATTCGTTCATTGCCTGCTGTTCCACTGAGTAGCAGCTAGTGGACAAATGGTCGGAACTCGAGTATGCATAGGATATTTTATTCTAACATGCACGTCATTGAATACGCGAAATTTCACCATCTCTATCAATAACGTAATATTTTGAATTTTTTTAAAAATTCGCAAAAGCACAGAGAAAACGTTGAAAATTCAGAAAATTTTTTAAACACAAAAATGTTCACGGGGTTTTAAAAAATTGTTTTATTATGTAGCCCATGACAGGTTATTTCATTGTGAATTATTTCACTTACGTAAGTTAATTGGTTTTCACTGTTTGCATGGCAGCAAAACATACAAATTGTGACTCTGATGCACCTTTTTGAGAAAACTATGAGAGCTAAAATTGTTTCGTAAGAGGAAACTGTACTGACAAGTATCGTCTACAAATAATATAAATATAAACTTATGACTTTATCGCATTTGGACACCCTTAACAATTTCATATATATTTCAGTTCTGCTATGTCATTAGTCCACGCAAAGCTATTCGTCAAAATGTAATGTGGATACATTTTTGATGTAATATTTCCTTATGTTTCTGTGACACTGGATTTCAGTATTTACAGAGAGGCGTGACTGGAACTATTATATGTCGAACCATATATTGCTACCAAACGAGTCCAAGATATCCAGTTTAAATTTCGTGTCCTTTTTGGGGTTGCGGCATGTTCGGCAACGACAGCTTGTTAGCGGCGTGTCTTTCTAAGGACAACACTGTTCGCTCTTCACTGCAACGTCACTCATTGCACACACAAGCATTCCTTCACCCCACTCTCACTCACTCCATCGTTCTTTTCCTCTTCGTCTTCTTCCCCGCCTCTTCCCATCCCTACGCGCCACAGCCCTCTGTTCCCCCTCTCACACTTCCTACCACGTGTTTATTTTTCGCAACACGTTTCCAGGCTGTCACGTGGCCTTCGCTTGCCATTCATGCCGGTTGGCTGCACTGCGCGTAGTAAAGATAGCGTGTTGGCGACGTTGCCAAGTCTAGACCGCCCGGAAGGGGGTGGGGGCAACGGGCTTATCTGCTGCGCAGTTCTCGAGCCACCAGAGGTTCGATTCTGTTACACATTTTCACGGTAAATTGCGCACTTTCTGTGGCCATCCAAACATCAAACATGCATCAACCAATAATACATCATATATTATTGCTACCAACGACGGTAGTTATATAATTGGCGAAGTTTGTTAACTGTGAATGAGGATACGGGTGTTAAAACTCATGTCAAACGCACAAATGAGGTGGAATACTACACGCTTTTCTGCTTCAAGCACGCGTTACTTATATATAATTTGTTCTTATTTTACTCAAGTTAGTACAGCAGTCAGTTGGCTATAAGCTCTCCACGATAACAAAAACTTTTAGAAGACCGTCGTGTTCATAATAATAACCATTCATGAATTTTATCGTGGTCTCGGAAGTTAAATTTTAAATACATTAAAATCTATAAACTGGAAGAAATTAATTTGTTATAGGGGGAAAGCAGGTTCTCAAAAGTTCTCATTTTACCACGCAGGGATTAGCGTCTCGTCAACTACAAGGCAACAACGTCAATTAATTTGAGATGGAACCGGATATATATATACATATATATATATATATATATATATATATATATATATATATGTATGTGTGTGTGTGTATGTATATGTATATATATGTAAGTTGTTCTTTGAGACGTTTTCACCGGGGTGATGAAGGGGAAGGGGGACAGTTCTGGTGAGGGGGATGTTGGGAAAATACAGGGAAATGTTGTCAGAAATGTTATTTCAAATTTTTCTCGAAAGAGGGGAGGGTAGTCAAGTTAGTGGCAAAGCTCCAGCCGAACCACGCAACTGGCGCACAGAGCTGTACTACTGTTTATTTACTTATGGGACTTTAAATGTTAGTTGACCTGGCGCGTGAACCCCGCTGTAGCGTGGTACGGAAATTATTTTTTCTTGTATGACTATTAAAATGTTTTCCAATGCGTTATCTACGAAAAAAAGTCAGTCTTCAAACTGTGCCCCTGGGGTTTTAAAAATACCGTCCCCTAATTAAAAACATGATTACCAAGCTACTCAAAATAACTAAATATGACCTTTTCACGTTACTGTAGTTGAGAAAATGTCATCCATAATCGTAAAAAAAAATATATATATATATATCGTAGAAACCTACATTGGACCTTACCAAATACTTTCCACATATGAAATAACAGGGTCATCGCTTGAAGTCCCGATAAAAAGCATTGTCTACGAAAACTATGCACGCTAGTGTAGTACTTTGCACAGAGGCGATACTGTGTTTGACGGATGTGTTATATAATGGCTAATGGCGTTCTTAGTTTCCATGCCTCAAACGTAAAAAAATCTAAAATCAACGAACTCGTAAGCAGTGATCGTGTTATTTTACTTATGAAACTTATGGTTCAAATTCCAACGCCTATTTCTATTTCTGTATTTTTCGAATCCGGTTTAAAAGTTTCCGAAATACGACAGTCAGTAAAAAGTTGTTTTTATCAATTTTGAGAGGCCTGAAAATCATGTTTTCAATAAGCGATACTAGTGTCTGACCTGAAGTAAATACTGTTTGATATGTGTGTTCTTGTCACAGATGTACAAAGGTCATGCGCGTGGAGATGTTTCTCCAAAAAAATTAATAATTGCAACTCGCTGCAATGTGTTTGTTCCAAGCGCGGTAGATGAGAACATTAAGGGTGTTCATGTAGAAAAAATGTATGATTTTATATTTGTACTGCATAGTGTTCATTTTAAAGACATTAAGTGTAACTATTTTTTTTCCACTTATAAACACTTTTTAGCTCTCGTAGTTTTCCCATAGCGGCATGTGAAAGTCAACATTTTCAAGTTACGGAGGCATAGGAATAAAAAAAAAACGTGACCTACTCAAATTAAATCATTTACACTGAAATTATATGTTATTGACTGGATGGTAAAATATTTAAAAACACACTATGTAATTCCCGTGTACTTGAAAAAAAATTATAATTATGACAATTTACTTCATTTATGGCAATTTAAAAAAGACAAAAGGACTTGGTTGTGTATTTTTTAAATATTGTAGCATATGACCCGTAATACATAATTTAAGTGTAAATTATTTCAGTCGAGTATGTCACTTGTTTTTTGTTATGCCTGTGTTCCCGTAACTTGCAAATTCTGACTTTCACGTGCCGCTATTGGAAAACTAATTATGAATTTTTGCCACGTGAACACCTTTAAGAGAAAAAAAAGGGGGGAGAGAAAATGAGAGCATGAACAGAATCAAGTGTTTATTAAAAACAATAATTCTTCACCAAGCTTCACTAATTGCGATTATTTATTATTACCATCCCCATTAGAACTTCCAACTAGCCTGCATATATGCCATCTTACTCTCATTTCCTTGCGGGTTGTAATATCTAAGCTACTGGCAAATATTTTCGCAACTAATCTGCCAATATCACTTATATCGTGCGGTCATGTCAGGTTCCTTAGTTTCGAGATAGCGTGTCGCCTCAAGTCTGATGTTTATCAGAGGGATTATAACTTGGCGTTGATACAAGGATTATGTTCGGTTTAATCTTACTTCAGAAGATTACTTACGCTTTAGCACCGGAAACAAGTAATTGTCATTAATCACGTCAGCACGCGTTTAGGATTATTCCCCATGTGATGAATTATTTACTGTTTAAATGGTTGATGTTCTGTAGTTCAGCTGTATTTTAAATCTTTGTTTAGGTATAGTCGCTTACAATGAAAGGAATAATTCTATACTCCACGACCGTGACCTGAGCAAAGACAGAAATATGTTAAATTAGATTATGTGATACTCAGTTATTTTTAAAGGCATCGTTTTCGGACGAAACCACAATTCCGTCAATTTTTAAGTAGGCCTACGTACTGTACTCCAACAAGCTTTATGATATGTCAATCTACAATTTCTGAATAACATAATTAATTTTCTTCAAATAGTATTTTCTAAAAAACATCATCCATGAACTACATACAGTAGTAAAAATGTTTACAAGAGTTCATGAATGCTGACACACATATTTCAATTAGAAGGTGACAGAAGTTTCTATAACAGGTTATAGTTCATGCAACAGGTTCTATAAGCCAGGAAGAAAATTATAAATACCATTAAAATAATTATTGGTGGGAGGATCGGTTCCTCTGTATATCATCTGTTGGTTCTTAAATAAAGGAACCGAACCGGCACTGGCGGTGTTTGTAGCCTCAATCTTTGGTTCTTAATTTCCGTTACGACGAGGTTTTAAACATCACATTCACATTTTACCAAACTGTTGTATTATCGTGCCAGCAAAAAAAAAAAAAAAAAAAAAAAAACACCTACACGAGGAAACAAAATTTAAATAACTGTTACTTACACTAAAAGTAACTTTAATCGGCCCTTCAAGCCTTTATTTAGCTACAAAAACATTTTTTGCATTAAGAAGAGGAGAATATTGCTGCAGGAATAAAACGTGTCGGAAATAATTTATGAGTACGTGTTTTGTCTAGCACACAACACCCAGTCCTGAACCGGGGTGGTAACATTAAATTGCATCTCCCCAGCTGGGAATCAAACCCTGGACCCGGGACTCACCGACCAGGAGCTCTAACTGCTGTGCCAAGCGGTCGGATGTAGAGGGTCAGCATCAGTCGTAACATATGATGATGACTTACAACACAAATTAGAACTAAATACGTTCATTGAAGCGTGTAGAAATTTTAATGACGATATAGGAAAACTACAAACAATGCTGGGGGGATGGGGGAGGGGCAGTTTTTACCGTCTTTGTGAGTAAGTATATTCCTTATATTATCAGTTTCAGGTAAAATATTTACTTTTCCGTAACTTTGTAACTTCGACGCCAGCGCAATGTATGCCACATGCCACGCCCTGTGAAAGGACAGAGTAAACGTATCGTCTCCGGCTTCCAGTTTCTTGAGGCGGTTATGTCTCGAACAGGAGCAAGGTGGGTTCGCTCAGTCACGTGACCGCCCCCTCCCCTAATCTAAATGGTTTACCTAAACGTCTGCAATCAATTTACTGTTTAAAAATGACTGTAATAAAAAAATCATCTTATTTTATACATTTGTTGAAAATTGTACTTAATGCGACGCCTTGCAACTCGTTTTTTAACGTTATTTATTTTGCATACAATATTCGTATTGTGCTTCTTTCGTCGATATTTTGAGCATCGTGCATGTAGTTTCACTTCGCTGTGATTTTTGTTATGTCTACTGTTAATTCCCCCCCCCCCCTCCTTTCCCCTCACAGGCTACATTTGTCCAGCTGTGTCTGCTAACAGCGGGGTAACCAGGAGTAGATCGAGACTCTTCGTGATTAATTGAACGCTTGAAAACTTTACTCGGGATACTTATTGCACGCTTCGAGCTGTAATTTGTTCTACCCACCTTCCTCCGTGAGTTATCATAACCTCCTGTAACCGTAATGCCTACCGTGTTCCCTGCTTCCCGTTTCTTGGTTCGGCCCTTTTATCTTGCTCCTCCCCCCCTCCTCATGCCCATCACTTCCTTCCCCTGCCTAGTAAACCACCATTCAGCCGCGGGAAGACGAATCCACAAACAGGAAATGTGTGCTATCGTAGCGGCCGCGGGGCGATAGCGTTATCTCGGGGTCGTGCGCCGTGACGAGCGGGCGCCGGAAGTTACGTAACGACACGTCGCCGGAGGCAGTGTCGCTCTCGCGCCGCGCCGCGCCGTGCACAGCGCCGAAAATATACGTACGACCTCGAAGCACAGGGGCGTGGCCGGGGAAGTAGTCCCAATTATCACAATCACACAGGGGCGACTCTAGGTGCTGTGGTCCCTCCCTAGACTGCTATAAACATGCCTATTAAAATATTACCACCCACTTCTCCTGAAGGTTTATGAAAGACAACACAACATTAACAATGTAAACACGGTTACTCTACTTTGTGGGAGTAACAATATATAGAATAGTGATTGATGAAATAGATAAAATAGGGCAATAAATAGTTTTCATGCGTTATATATACATACACACATACATACAGTATATAAAAATCTCTGTGTGTATGTATGTTCCCTGTGGACTTCAAAACGGCTGGAGCAATTATGATGAAATTTTCAGGCAATCTTCAGTGAAATTTTGTAGCGATCAGATACACAGAAATATTTTTGTGGGGGTTTTACCAATTTTGTGTCATTTTCTCCCTACAAATTAATAAATTAATAATACTACCATATAATAAATTAATTAAGTAGTATGGAGACTTGGAAGTGTGCGGCATGTCAATTCTTGGGTATAGATGCTACCCAGGTCGCTAGTGTTAAATAAAACTTTCTAGTGTAATTCCTAAGGCATGACCCCCTTTCCCCCTGGAACCAAGACTACTAAACTTATCGCCGATATCTTTAGCTATTAGTCGCATTAAGGAGGTCCCGGGTTTGGTTCCTGGCTCCGACTATTATGATTTCTGTTTTCCGTGGTTTCCCTGAATTGCTCCAAACGAATACTGATGTGGTTTTAAGCTTTTCCTGTGCATTATTAATATACCGCCCATTGTGTCAAGTTGTGTGTCACGGACCATGCTGTCGACGAAACGTAAAGCCACTTACATTACCTTCAGGCTATGTATTAGAAGAAAAGACATCCCAGACAATGTTTCTGTGTTTTAAATACAGCTCGCCTGTTAGAAGCATGTTTTGGGCTCCCTCAGAATAGTTTTAAAAAATAATGGGTCGCATTGGTGTGCTGTTACATGTCCGCATGACCTATTCTAACATGCTTTTTTATTGGAAAGGACAAACAAAAAAAAACAGTTTTACATGTTATTCTTCCTCAACAAATTTTTGTGCAGGTAAAGTCCTCGCCTGGCACAGGAACGGTGTTATAGCGTGTCATGGGTATTTTTACTCACATTTTTGCTATAGTGTGTCATGGATATTTTTACGCATATTTTTGTTCTGGCGTGTCATTGATATTTTTACGTATATTTTTGGCGGGATGTCAATAGTTTTGATACTGAAATTAACATAAAATATCAGTTTCCCTGTATGTAAACGTTGTCTTTTATTGTGATAAATAGTACGTGTCCTTTGAACTGCGTGGGTGTGTGAGGGTTTATTTTTGTGGTGCTGGTGGCCCGGAAGAGGAGGCAATTTAGCATGATATCAGGGTGCCAGTTTTATATCTGTCCGTGTTGGTGACTAGTTCTTCAGACCTTGGCTAATTAGACCGCTTCCCCACCCTGCTATTGCTGGCAACATGACAGAATCAGCTCTGAAGCGCTTCTTATAGCACTTCCCTCCCGCGATGTTTAGCCAACATCTGTGTAGTAGACCTTTCAAGTGAGCCGACATGGCGTGGCCTTTCGCTGTCACCGCGCATTTGTGTCCTCCACGTCACTCAGGCCGTGCTCCAGTTGGCTGCTCTGTCGCGCTCACTCTTACCTGAGTTCTCGAGTATGCGAGGTGCAAAGCAAAGTGGCTGACATCTGGTGGTGATCTTCTGAACCTTCCGAATTGTTATCGACAGCAGACGCTATATTGTACACGGCGTAGCTAAGCAATTTTATGTCTATAAATAAATACCAGGTGGCAAAAGTACTGATCTCTGTTGTAAAAGTAAAATTATTTTACTAAAAATATGCTTCTACAGGATGTTACAAAAAGGTACGGCCAATCTTTCAGGAAACTTTCCACACACACACATAAAGAAAGAAAATATGTGATGTGGACGTATTTCCGGAAACGCTTAGTTACCGTGGTAGAGCTCAATTCCTTACATCTCGTTAAATGTCATCGACCATCGTAAATAACACTTCGTACAGAAAATGTCCCAAATACCCTATGGATTGGTTCTTTACAATATACTTTACTTCCTAGGTTCACCGCCAGGTGGGCCACTTGATACAATTACGCCATACTCCGGGAATACATCAGCGCATCAGGGATTCCATGCAGCGGAGGGTAGATGCATGTATCCCCACTCACGGAAGTCACTGAACATTTCATTCAAGTGCGTGGCAGATAAATAAACGCTGAAAACATAAATGGATTTCTACACTTTTTTCGAAGCCAATATGGATAAAATACTCAATGACAATCCTAGATAATGGTATTTGCCAACTTTATGAGTAAACAGTTATCCAGAATTTTCTAATTAGTTACGAGTGATATCTTGCGCCGCAGTTAAATGCACGAAGTTCCGGCGTCAGAGCTTATACCTCAGAAGTTAGTAACACTGGAAACAATTTTGTTTAAAACGTTGGCTATAACTATTGTCTCGGATTCCTATTGTTTAATTTTCGCAAATTGGCTTCAAGAAACCTACAGTTATAGATTAACGCTTTTTAGCGTTTAATTATATACCACGCCCTCTTAAGAACGTTTGTTACGTAATGCTGGTACTGTCTGTTTCTGTTTGCTCTCAGTCCATCATTACATGTGAGTTGAAGAGACGCAATACAATCCTTCCGTTACGTTGCCCACCTGGAGGTAATCCTAGGAAGTAACGTACATTCTAACGAAACATTCCATTGGGTAATTGGAACAGTGTCTGTACTAAATGTGTTTTACGATGACATTTAACGAGATGTACGGAATTGAGCTCTGCCATGGTAACCAAGCGTTTCCGGACATATATCCATATCACATATTTTCTTTCTTTGTGTGTGTGGAATGTTTCCTGAAAGTTTGGCCGTACCATTTTGTAACATTCTGTATACGTATATAAAGAGCACTGTCGAGATGTAACAATGTAAAAATATCGTTACGAGTATTACAATTTTTACCGTTCGCAACTTTTGCCAAATATTCATAATATAAACAGTTTTGTCTAAACTAACTCTGTATAAACTCTTTGTCTTTTATTTTCTAATTTCCGTATTTATTGTAGTTAAATCCTGTTATTTTCATTATAGCTGATTTATTAAGACCTAATAATGTTAGGCCTAGTCTCGTCCAATTACTGACTTTTAAATTTTTTGAAATGATAAAGTCGTTGACATGTATATGCAGTTGTAAGCTTTAAAATATATACTTATCATGCGAATATTATTTAAAATAATTGTCCGTTTTTATATTTATTTTTGAACAGTCAATTTTTTCTACAAAAAGTGCTTCAAATAATTTTTCGAAGCTACATTTGCAGAATGCTTTGTTAATATCTGGTAACGTGAAAATTACAAGTTCATATTATCCCTTTTTTATGTAAAGTATTAGTCTACTTGCAATAACGATAATATTAATGTATATCTTGTAATAATAGCATGAATTAATCTATAAGCATTCTGATCGGATAGTTTTGATGCACACAAATTTTAATCAATATTGTAGTTTGCCAAAAAGATTCTATTTTAATTTTTTTCTTGTAAATTGTATTTTAGGCATAATGAAAACATTTACTGATACACACTCTCCATGCGACTTTATTTCGCGTCGCTTCTAATACACACAACAATTAATAATATGAGATATATTAAACAATCTATTACATGTTTCGTGTAAAATAGTTCGTCGCGATCAATATTAGTTTTATGTAAGTAAACTACACCCTGCGTTAATCCACACGTGCCCTGGAAAATGAAAATAAACTAGCGTTTCCATTGCCACACATACGGAAAATGCATTTCTATCACCATTCCAGCCGTCTGCAAGCCGCGACGGTGCTGCTCCTAACGTCGCTTTGCATCTCCCATAACCTCATAATCTGAGTTCTTGAGTTGTCCGCTTGTCTACACCGCTCTTATGATTGTTTCTATTGAATTGCATATATTTATAAATGTGTTAATTGTGAGTATTGTTTCATCATAAATGTGCATTTCAACAAGTAAGTTAGTATATGACGAAAGCAATTTCCGAGGTTACAAGTAGGTGCCTCCAGCTACCTAGTTATCTAGTTGTCTATCGTTGTAGTATTAAACCCACGTAATATTTAGAGCTACAGATTTGTGGTGAAAATAATTTTGCTATAACCTTTTTTAGTGTCGTACATGCATTTCAACATCTCTCGATCGTGGTTATTGGCAGCGTGTGTGTACAGAGGCGTCGCACAAGGTTACTGCGAGACCGCACGTCTGTGATATACGGGCAGAATCTCAAGACAGTGTTCGCTGACCATGAAGCAGAGCTGCATATGTGCATGTGCACATGGTACTAACACGAGTTGGTACAAAATTCTTTTAACAAAAAAAAAACAGTGGCTTTAATAATATATTTGCATCTCACCATGCTTTTAATTGGCTCCATTTGTGCAGCCCGCCGATATACTGTTTCAACCGACGCAACTGTGTACAGTAAGTATCGTAAAAAAAAAAAAAAACAACACACAAGGAATAAGCACAATATTGCATGAAGATTTCTTACTTGTTATACGAAGGCATAAATCACATAAAAACTGGGGAATATATTGATTTTATGTTTCAATTACTAAGGATTCACTAGCGATAAGTAGAGGCCACGATTTTTCGCGAAAAGAATTCTGCAACAGTTTGTTTCAGTGTCTTATGTGCACATACGAAGCCCTGCTTCATGGTCAGTGATTGGCTGTTTTTAACTTTCGGCGTCCAGGGTTCTACCCGCAAGTCACAGACTGTGGTGTCACAGTAACCTTATGCCTGTTGACGCAGTCAAACGAGCCACGCCTGTGCAATAATTAGGGCCATGAATAGAGCCAGTTATTTTTGGTGAAAAGAATTCTGCCACCACTTGTTGTTTCAATGCTTTACTTGCATACCTATAACTTGTTTCGTGGTTATTGGCAGATTATAATAGGGCAGTGGCGTGATTCATTTGACTGCACCTACCCCTCTAAAAAAATAGTTTGTATATTTACCAGACGTGCGTACAGGGGCGCTAAGAAAGTAGGTATAGTAGAATTGTTTCCCAGACATCCATGGTAGCACTCCTAAACCTTTATATAAAATAGTCAAATGCATACTGAAGTTTGCATATTTACAAGACGGAGGTATGGTAACTGTCCCATACTGCGTCTGGGATAATAACTTCCTAAACATTTTAGGAAGTTTTTTACAGTGATACCACGACACTACACGTCCGTGATTTGCGGGTAGGACCCCGAGACGCCGATGGTTATTAAAAACTTCCAATCACTGACCATGAAGCAGAGAAACAGATGTGCACATGAGACATTGAAACAAACTGTTGCAGAATTCTTTTCACCAAATCACTGGCTCTAGCCACGAACACTTCTCGAAAAGAATTTTGCCCCAGTTTGTTTCAGTGACGTACGTGCACATCTGCAGTTATGCGTCATGGTTGTTGACAGTGTGTGTCTTAGTGACGTGACATTTCTCGTTTGACTGTGCCAATCACACTAAGGTTACAGCAACACCACACGTCTCTAATTTGCTGATAGAATCCCAACACGAGTGAGAGTTCAAACATGCAATCACTTTCTGTGATGGTGAACTGCAGATATGAACGTAAGGCACTGAAACAAACTGAGGCAAAATTCTGTTCGCAAAAAGTTTACGGCCCTAGGAATAATACATTCTGTCAGTAACCATGAAGCAGAGATTCGTATGTGCACATAAGACACTGAAACAAACTGTTGCAGAATTCTTTTCGCGAAAAATCGTGGGCTTTAGCGATAAGGTTTCAGAAATTCTGATACTGACTTAACGAAAATGTGATAGGCCTACTCTATGCATGAACGTTTTTCAACAAAACGAGTGACGAAACTACCTTAAATCTTTTTGTTTTATTTTGTACCTATCTGTTATATGTTCAGAAAATCACGTATGGTCGATCCGGTCGATACTTCACATCACAGATTCTGATAGTATAATAAAACATGTACAATTTTTGTTTGTAACTTATAAATATGACAGCAATTAATTAAATTATGCAGACATATATAGCACGTTTAAAAAAAATGAAACAATTACATTGTTCACGTTCAACAACGCCACATAATCTAGCTCGGAAGTCTATTGACCATGTGAACAGTAGCGACACGAGAAGGGCACACACGTCAACACATAAAGTCTTTCTCTCTGTCTACACAAAATAGTGTTCAGTTAGATTTTGCTCGCTTTTCCCGTGCAATAAAATATCCTGCTTAGCTAACACTGCCTCACCGATTAAGTTATTGCTGGTCGATAGCGAGATCATGAGAGACGGTGACGTACGACTTGACACAGGATAGGTACTAGGAGAGTAGTCGGCCTTGGCCTTTGGGATCTCAGCACTCGCTTGAAGCGATGTATGAAAAATACGGAAAACCGAAATCTGGATGACCGAAGTCGAGGGTTGAACCCGGGTCTGTTGTTGGACATGAACAGTGAAATTGTGTTGATTTTTTTTTTCGTCTTCAGTAATGTTTATAAGTTATAAGTAAAAATGTATCTTGCTTGTTGTTATAAGACTCCTTGATGTGAATTATCGTCGGACTATTTGGTGATTGACCAAATGTGAATAACCATAAATATAAATAAAATGTAATTTTTATCTCTCGTTTTACTGGCAATTTCCCCTGCATAGAGTTACAAATTTTCGTTATGTCAGTCCAAAATAGTTGAATCTCTATCGCAAGTCATGAATTGATAATTGCAATTGAGAATTGAAACATACCGTAACTGCCAATAAAATCAATGTTTTAAATGTTTTATATAATTTTCTCCTTCTTATGTTAACATGCGCGAAACTTTCACGCAAAATTGTTTTTATTACTAGTGCGTTGTTTTTTATGATACGGTACACAGTTGTGTTGGTTTGAAGTATATAGGCGCGTTGCACGAACTGAGCCAATTAGAAGCTGGCGAGCTGCAATTACATGTTATTTGTTTACTTCAGAACTGAAGCAAGAGTGAGCGGAGAACAGCACAGGTCACGTGACCGTACATCAGATTAGAGCACGGCCTGAGTGACTTGGAGGACACAAATGCGCGGTGATGTCCACTGTAATTCTCGTTTGGAGGTCAGAAACGGTGGACGGAACGCACGTTACCCTCACAGAAAAAAATTCGCACGGGGTAAGGTCCGGTATTCTCGGTGCCATTGATGGGGCCGGTCACCATCTGCTCCGCGACCAATCCAGCGTTGCGCCAATCCAAACTGTAACACAGGACATGCTGACAAGAGTGTGACACTAGTCCACGTATCGCGTACATATGGTTCGCGCTACGTGTAATTGTTACATTGAACATTTATGAAGATGCATTGAACATTTATGAAGATGTGGTAATGAACTCCGTTGTTCCACGGTTCATTACCGAACGATGCCGCTGGTCTGCGGCTTTTCTCGGGGATCTCCCGTTTCCCCCGCCCTTTCATTCCGGCGCTGCTCCATACTTATCTCATGTCACCCCTCACCAGCGCTAAAGACCTCGATGTTGAGCGCTGGCCAAAATCTCTCACTCAGTCAATCATGATTAAATATACAGGTCAACCAAGGTTGTAGGTTCTTTGGTTTCGGTATTACCTATAGTGAAATTATTTTTTTATCTAGGGAGGCTTTTTTTATAGTACTACGTTTAACGGAACGTGCTGTTTTAATTACATGCACGTATAAATTATGTTATGGTACATATTATTATTATTTTCATGTTAGGAAGTGTGGGATTGAAAAATCACAAATAAGCATAATAATCACTGCATAAACGAGCACGTCACATTTTGCATGCATACATTTGTTATTACATCACAAAGTAAGATGTCATAGCTGTACTGCTCGAAAAGTAATAGAGAATATCGTGTTCCCGTTATGTTTACGGCAGCTATACATACCGCAGGGGAAAATAATTACATTATTTTGTACTCTAGACCACCGTCTTTAATCTTGCGTGGTTCTTGTTTATCTTCTATTTCATTTTATGTGGTTTCGGCCAGGTTTGACAGCCCGCTGGTCCGATGTGGGTCGTGAGCACAACGTTTACATTAAATTACGTTCTAGACATGTTTCCCAGTATCGCGACGCCACAGACTTGTACTTCAATGAATCAGAAAATCACCATTCGAGACAGTCTGGTTTATTATTAGATAGCTGGTATCAAAAACCAAATTGTGATTTATCCCAGATAAGCTACCTGCCCGTGAAATGTACTAGGTATAGTCGTTATGATCATAGGTCGTAATTAAAGAAAAGGTAAACTGTACACTCCAGTTCTACGAGGTTTTTCATGTACCCTGGCCCAGGATGGAACTTTCGGCATACGGCACCGGAAGTAGCCGGCCTCGGGCCCCGCCCTGAGTTATTGGCTCTCTTCTCACCAGTAACTCGCCCTTCCTTCGCCAAGTAGAAAGACGTCTGTTACACGCGAGTATAAGCCGAGTTGTAAATACTGCATCATATTGTGCGGTTGTTGAGAAACATTTATCTTTAATGTATCATTATCGTGCTCTAGTAAAAGTAAAAGTCGTTTAGTTTCCTTGCTGTAACCTCATTAGCCATAACATCTCTTCAATACTGATGACGCAACTAGTCATATATATTTTTAAATCATGATAATACTCTCACGTAATGCTTATAGGCCTATGTAAAGATTAGTGACTAATGCCGAAGGTATTAGCATAATGTTAAAGCGCATCCTGCTTTTAGTAATTTAAATGACAACATTGTTCTGATATTTAAAAGGAAAATTTAAGAAAATCTCACCTTAAGGTCGGGTATTTGCCGCCGTCTTGAAGTTTTTTGTTTAATCACAAAGGAATTTTTTAAACATCTTTTCTTTCGTGTAAATTACTTCATTTCTCTGATTACATTAATATTTATTATTTTATACGAGCAAAGAAAAGTAAAAGTGTTACTTTGGCATACTTTTACTCGTTAACTATGAAATCTAGATATTTTTATTTTGCAGGTGAGGACATTTTTTAATTTAATCAGTCAACGTAAGTTCAGTGTTCCTCCAAATGCAAATCGCGACTACCTTTGCCTTTCCAGCACTCTTTGACATTTTGCTGGCAAAATATATACTTATATACTTTTTGCATAACGGTATGTTATAGTCGCAACTTGCATGTATCTGGAACGTACAAGAACGGAAAACAACGGATTTGCTGATCCGAAATAATTCACACTAAAATTACGTGTCACGGAGCACTTACAATAATGTATAGAAAACATTGGGAAATATTTATATATTTTTTAAAAAAATTGCTGAATTAACTTAGAGAAAATTTTGTTGTGTTCAGCATTTTAAAAATTATAATTTGTAGTGAGCTTTTATATATTTTTGAAAGCAGCCCGTGACGAATGTTTTCAGTATGAGCGAGTCTATTGTTTTTCGTTATTTCGTAACGTGCACAATCTGACTTACGGAAAACTATTTAAGTTAAAAAAAATTATGTGCTGAGAAAACGTTGTCAGGAGCAAGGTAGTGGATTTCTCAGTACCTTCTTTTCACGAGCTGACGTCTGCTCCCGTCTTCAGGTGAAGGAGAAGTGAAAACTGGAACGAGGTCTTTAGAAATCTACTGTGTTCTTTTGTGTCTTTCTCGTTGTGTCGTTTAGTCTGTTGTCTGTGACGTCGTCGTTGTTCTGTCTTGTGTTCTTTATTGTATTTGTCCCAGTATTGTCTGTGCTGTCTTAATTGTGGTGTCCTTAGTTTTACAGACTATTTTATTTTGTATTTCGGCTTTTCTTTTTTGGGTATTTTTTTAAATTTTCCTTTATTTGTTGTTGACTAATTCCGTATGGGATCTTTCATTTGCTGTTGTTTTGGTTTATGGATGTGTTGACTACAGCCAAACTACGCTTGTTTTCTCATTTTTTTCTTTTTTCGTCTGTCCCCCCCCCCCCCTTAGTTTCATTCTAAGATTTCTGGGACGACATACTTTTACAATGGCGTATGTCCACAATAGTACAGTACTTTACTCTGTCCCACTGCAAGAAATATTCAAAAACATTTTGTCTAACCTTAGCTCACTATACTTGCCATGTTAATTGTTAAGTTTGAAAATATTGCAGCTATATAAGTACTGATATTTGAAAGAACTGTGCAATGGGAGTGCATGACTGGATTTAGTTTCTTGGACGTACTCCATTGCGAAATGAATGACTGTCAAAGAAACTAAATCCAGTTATGTGAGATGTTGTATGACGTTTCTACTATGTATAAGTATTTTAGTAATATGCGATGTTCAAAAGAATGCATAATATTCTGAGTCGTGTTATATAAAACGAAAATAAACATTGATTACTAAAGAAAGTAAGTAAATTGTTTAAAATTTTAACTTCTATTGTGGTAATTGAAAATTTGGTTTCTAAGACAGTATTTCCGACGCTTTAAAACTTATGGTCTCAATAAAAATTTGCACGCTTTAAATCAAGCCGTGAAAATCTCCTCAATTGTGTAAATTTCACTGAATGTTCGGTTACTAAGCCCCTCCCAAGCAACAGTAACCACGGTTAAATATGGTAAATTGTATCGGTGCTTTGCACATAACTTTTTAGAGAAATGAAATACACGTCCTGTATTATTTAGTCGTGTAGCCATGTTTACGTTAAAATTTTGTCGGAAGATGTAGATATAACGAAAGGGAAAGTGCTCAGTTTATCACGAACAGTTTATATTATGTCATATTTCCATTTACCGAATCTTTACATCCTCCCTATAGCAGACTTACAGTGCGTGATTGTGTCTGCACGCGTGCTTCGTTATCTCATTTGACATTGTTTAGTGTGCTCTGGTGTAAACATTATTTATCTCTCATGTTCCTTTCCTGGTAGTGTAGCTTTTGTTTGTAGCTTGCCTTTGTGCTCTTGAAGATTAATGTTCCAGTACATCTTGGCCGTGTTCGAATTGGCCGTGATGCCGTCTAAGGGCCCTTACCACTCTTCAAGCCCTTGAAAAGTGCATCGCGGAAGTGACGTCACACACGCCGCTGTTCGAATTCACAGCAAAGACTCATATGCACCCTGGAATGTCCCCTTCAGCTAAGGGGACGAGTATCTTACCCTTCTCGAGCCCTACGTCCGAATTCACAAAACGCAGCCTACTTCATGAAGGGAACGAGGGCTTAGGGCTCAATGGGGAAGTGATCAAGGGTATGTTACACTGAGATCGAACACGGCCCTTGACAAATGAAACGTTGCCTCGTCGTTGAAAACCAAGCGCAACGGGAATTTCCAACCGCTGTATTCCTTCGTCGTAATATAATTACAAATTGGATAACAGTTTATTCCTGATCGCCACCATGAAGACGAGTTCTATAGGGATTGTGCTTTAATCGTCGCCATAACAGTTTGATGCGTGATGTGAAGTTCGTAGCTTCTTCCCGTCACTGGCTGCGAGTGAAGACATTTTGAATTCACTGGACGCTTTACTCTTGTGCGGAGACGACGTGATCGTTTAGCGGTGCACATGCACCTCGTCTGTGTAAAATTCGCTTTTATACCCTCTAATGTTGTGGGCCTTCGTGAGTAGTTGTCGACAGAAATGACGCTGCGCACTTAGAAGGCATAGTATAGCACTAGAGAACCTTCTCTTCACTAACGGGTGATTGGCGGGAGACTTGGGCTGGTTATTCTTAGTCATATGCGAGGAAGACTCGCGCCTAATTATACATATTGTCAGGAAATTATATTCTTAAACAATTCGCGTGTTGTTTGCGCGTCGCACGCCCTCTCAAAGTTGCGAGAGGTCCGGACCTATCCTAACCGACTCGCAACCGCAAACTGCTCTCGGAGGCAAACAGTATGGCTATGGTCGACTGCTAGCATTGCTCTTTGCCTTGGAAATAGGTTATTTTTAAATGTATTAATGTAATTTATTAGTTTTTTATGGTTTCTTTTACAGTTATATCGTAATAATGTCTATCCTTTGTTTTGTACAAAAGTTTTAACATTTATAAGCATTCCTGGTGAAATATTTACATTAATATCTGCCATTTTATCGGCCTCACAAACGCAGCGTATTAGCGAGACAAGCAAAATTCCTCCATGAATTCCTTGAGTGTCCTAAGAGTTGAGGAAAGTGCGGGCTCGTATCCATGTCTTATCCGCAAATAGTTTAAGGACTTAAGCGACAATGCGAGGGCCGGGCGTGTTGAGTTGAGGTTGTGGTATCCTCGGTAATATATGATTAAAGAAGTACTGCACACCACATTCGGGTGGTATCCCTGACCACTGTGTGATCAAGGCTGTGTGTCAAATAGCCCAGAGAGCATTCTCTCACACCCTCTTGACGTCACAGTGTGTACTCTCTGCTGTCCCTAATTCAAGGTAGAGTGGGCGAAAGGGAAAATGAGTCAGAGTGAACGACTATGCTCCCTTGCTGCACCCTCTCGCCCACTCTTCGGGAAGAAATCTTTGTTGTCATTCAAAATGGTGAGAAACACGTGTCTGTGCACGGCATAGTTTTTTAAGTGTCAAGGGGACGGCTAGTTTATCATGTAAGTAAAACTTATTTTATAAGTGTATGGAAATACGTCAATTGATTTATATTCTCACGATAGGTTGCAGTGCTTCGAGGGTGGCTGTCTCAGTTTGATTGAAGAGTGAGCCAGAGTGTGGGAGAGTGAGAGTGTGGACTGAGACTTGAGACCCGGTACAAGACACGTCGACGGCGGAACAGCCCAGTAGGGCGACGTTCCCCCAGACAGGTGTAGAGTCGTTGGTGGGCGGGGCATGATTTTTCCTAAAAGCCGTCCAGAGACCGTATGTTTGAGTTTTTGTTCGTTTAAGAATCGCTCTCCAGTCTCCTCGTTTACCAAAATGCCATTTTGGTGTGTTTTAACTGTCTCACACATTCGTATACGAAGCTCGGATGTGAATTAGTACTCATTGGGCGGCGACCGGACGAATCGGGACTGTTCAGCACTAACGAATTACCAAAAAACGGAAATGACTGGCCAACAATTTTGTGATAGGCTAATGCTAGACGTTCTAAGTAATCTATAAAATGCTAAAAATTTCTCACCAATCGCCAGGGGGCGCATATTGGTGAACGCATGCATCCATTCAATCTCTAAAACCAGGCATTTATAAAAAAAATTCGCCTAGAAACAAATTCCACGAGAAACCTTGTGCCATGCTTTGAAGAGGTTATGGACTGTTCGTCCCGTGCATCGGCGTTGTCAGTTGAAATAAAGGATCGTGAATGTTTTAATTTTTGTATATTAAAAAAAAGTTTTTTTTGTTTACCCTTACTTTGAGTGTTTTTCGAAGTTACATAAATCGGCGTTGTTCATTGTTTATGTCGAAAAGGCCGTTTTAGAACATTTCGAAACTAGTAATTTTTTTATTTTTATAGCATTCCGTAGGCGAATGTAAACGGTGTGTTCGCTGGTTCGAAGAGGCGTAATATAACTGGCCGCCACAAGATACATCACGATTAGCTCACGAAAAACATATGATCTATACTCCTACGTGCACTAATTTCGTACTCGAAAGACCGTAAGTCGAGCACGCTGTTTCAACACTATTTTTAGTCCTGTACGAATCTGGCGATTCGAATTCGCTTGTGTACGAAACGAACGGGTGAGTTTCAGTTTCAAGCTCTGGTATGTGCAGTGCTAGTGACTTGGAGATCCGGCCCTGAAGTATGTTAAAAATTCCAATAAATAAAGCAGACGCCCACATTTCCGAAGTGAGTGGGAAGGGGGTGGGGTAGGAGCGGAGAGCTGGGATATGTTTACAGAAAACATGTCGATGTTTCATTCCAATACGTTTGGCCGTACTCAAGCACTTTTAAATCGGATGTAAACGTAAGATACATCCTGTGTTGCAACTTAACAAAAAAATCCTACTAAAATGTCTAACTGCTGAATCGTGATCTAATCGCTAGCGTGGGCTGTATTGTTATGACCTTTCATTTTTCCGCGGCCAAGTTACATAAAATATAGTTTCGATAGCAGCACCAATTCGTCTAATATATGTTCTAAATGCATTTGTGTTCACATATTTATAGGCTTGTAGAGGTAAATTAAGCACTTTTGTAAACTCTGTCGTTAATAATAGGGTAATTGCGTTTTCTTCGGGTGCAGTCTTTCAACTATCGAGTTTGAGGAAAGCTTTACACTATTTCGCAATGTCATGGCGGTGTTTTTTTTTATGTACTGAACTGACGTATTGTTCAAGTACTAATAGACCAAAACTCTGGAATGTAAGTTTTGTTGAAGTATCCGTAGTCTATAATCTCTAGAATGGTTTTGGCACTGAATACTATTTCTCAGAGCAATTTTCGTAGATGTTGCTTATATTCTTTACCTCGGCCTTCTTAGATCGTCTTTGATCGTGTTCGTTACACTCGACGCATCCTCTTTCTTCTTGTTCTACAAACCACAGCTGAGATCGAGCACACAGCATATAACAAACTTACAGCAACATTGTTGTACTTAAGTAAATACAGTAGAAAACTACATGATGGTCGTTACTTGGTGGCAATTTATGGTATCGAAACTATCGCATGTAACTGCAAACACTATTATATGCACTTAATAATATTATTTTTAAGTTTCATAAAATTAAAAATTATTCAATATCGCCAAGCAAACAATGCAAATATTAAATAAAATTAAAAATTAAAACCGGTGTGTTTCAACTATAGGCCACCAAGTCACCGCTAGCACAACTGTACTATAAAGTATAATTTGGTCACAAAACAGAATGATAAATATTGTTCATAAACATTATTTCACTATATAGAACTGCTGATAGGTCATATCAGGATTATAAGTAAATTATCATTTTTTATCTTATTCATTGCGATGTGTCATAAAATACTTGTTCTGTAGCGGGCTTTCTGAAAATGTGGGCGAACTTCTAAAATCTCCACAAATGCCTTTTAAGGAATATGAAGAGTGCATTGTTGTATATGAGTGTTGTTGTCAAGACACGTACTTGAAAGTGGTTACGCTACCATACACCATGTGTCGTTTATTTGTTATGCATCAGTGTCGTTAAGGGGGAGTGTTAGACAATTTTATTGTATTTTCAACGTTTAGCCACAGCATATATTCAAATTGTACTATCAGAATGATCTCTTCGACAAAGCATAATATATATTCATGACAAACTGTGACATAAATAATAATGGAGAATCATTGCAAGAGAATTCTTCGATGTTAACCTATGTTTTTGCATAAAAATTAATGAAATATGCCATTATTATTTATGTGAAGCAGTTTACCAAGAATGTATCATATGCTTCGTAGAAGGGAAAATTATGATAATATAATTTGAATATATGTTATGCCCTTGTGACTTATTACGATGAATTTTGCTTAGTTCCTTCCTGATTAAAAATTTCGCAAGATTTAACTGGAAATATTTCAATTGGGACGTAGCTAGTTACTTTACCTCCCATTACGTGAATTGTATTCGAAAAATTAAAGCGTAACTCAGGGTGTCCACTGATATACAGTTTTGGAATTCCCTGACTTTTCCCTGTTTTCCAGGTATAATATCTGTTAATTTTCCCTGATCTATTATCGGCAAAACTAGTACTTTTTAGGGCCTGCATCGGCCAAATGGCTAGTGTGATCGCTTCACAGTAACCGGTCACTCCTGTATTTTGCTCGTGAAAATAATTCTGGGACTTAGGTGAAATTTTTCAAGGATGTTTCTTATCTTAATCCTGGTTAATCCCAATCTTAATTCTGGTTATTCCCAACTTTCTTCACCCTCATCGGCGCTCAAGACCCAAAATGTTACAAGCTGCCCTAACTTCTTGGCTGAATTGGTATCTTTGATTCCATAATTTTACATCAACACAGCACATTTGAAATAAATAGCTTTAATGGAACAACATTAAAAGAATTGGATACATGCATTTGAATCACAGACTACATACTAAGCATCTCAATATTGTTGCGTGCCATGTTCCTGGAGGCCAGTGGTCGGCGGCTGTTTCGTAACACCTTGAGGGCTGGCCGATGACTCAAAGCCCGGGTGGCTCATAGTGGGAAAACCGCCGAACCTACGTCATAGATACCTGTCCCAACTGCGTCTTAACCCTTCGAGGGCGGCCGACGTGACAGCCAGCATATCCGAAACATGATG
>PNEQ01124492.1:0-22768 GCA_003012365.1 Medauroidea extradentata | reverse complement strand
TTAGCTGGTATAATGGAATGTAACGCTTTGTAAATTTATCAGTATCTATGTTACATACAATTTTTAGGTTATGAACGTCAACTAACCAGCTTTTTAGGCAAGTTGGATCCTGATGTATCCCTCCGCCGCTCGGCCGAGTAAGTCAGAGTGTTCGCCCAGGAAGTCAGTTGTGTTTCATCGGAGATCGTGACCGGTCGCCGGGAGATGGCCGGCTAAGTTTTATTATTTGAGTTTGTAATCAGTCAGCAGTTGTGTTTCATCGGAGCTTGGACTCGGTCGCCGGGAGATGGCAGGCTAAGTTTTTGTGTGTAGTTGGGGCGTCATGGCGGCAGGCAGAGGACGTGTAAAAGTTGGAAGAGAGGCGGTGAAGCTTAGAGGGCGTATCCGCGAGTAAAGTGGGCTGTGTAGCCAGCACTCTAATATGTATTTCTTTTGCGGTGTTTGTTAAGAGTAGTACTCAAGTAAGTAGGTGCAAGAAATAGCTGCACATGTGAGTATAGCAGTTTATTTAAGACACCGTTAGTGGTACCCCGTAGTTTAGGTCGTTTTCCTTTGTGGAGCAAATTGAGGCAGATCACAACCTATAATAAACTGGGACGAACACTAATGACTTAGTGAATTCCGCCACTGGTGTTACCGAGTTACGTTCACACTGTAAGACAAATCACGGGAAAGAATTTTTGTACGTTGTTGTGCCATGTACGTCTGGTGAACTATTATTAAAAGACTGAAAGTTATTAAAGAAATTGGCTCCTTTTTTTTTTTACTTCTATGTAAACTCCTTAAGCTATCCGGGCATATTAATAACAAACAAGGAAAAGTCTAATTAGATAAGTCGTCGCCGGCAGCAAGGAACATCATAACCTCAATTATAATCGTCTAGATAGACATCAACAACACGGCGAAGTACGCGAAGAGCAGAGCAGCGGCACCGTTACAACACATTTGCTGTTCTGTTTAATCTTCATGCTCACACAGTCGGCCGTACGTGTATTTATCTTTTAGTTTAGTGGCAATTTCAACATTTATTGTACACTAATTATAAATTATAATTTAACACACTAAATGTCCCATAAACTTGAGCGAGAAGCAATAAATCCTTGCGGGCTGGCTGGCTGTTGCATTGTTCAAGTATCTTACACACCGTCAGGAAGAGCGTGGGAACAAGAGTCACTTTTTTTTTGTCTTGGAACAAGTCTGTTTGGACAGCTGAAGGTGAAATAACAAAAATAAAAAGTAAAAAAAAAAAATCACGGGTGGTGGGCCGTGTGTGAAAACGAGCATGTCTATCCTTAGCACTGCTTTTCAACGAACTGTCTATCTAGGTTTGGTAGCGTTCACGTAGGTCAGACATGTTTTCTGTCGGCACACTGCCGGAATAAAATCACAAACTTGTGACCTTGCTCAAAGTCAATGAGTACACGTGCGCCCACTTCTGTTACTGTTAATTGGCTCTGAGCTTAACTTCGTGTCGCCGCTAAACACAGTTCACTACTAGTGCGCGAAAATAAAGCAACTACCAATGTTGGCGTCGCTTATTTTTGCTGGCAAATAACACTAGCATTACCTGCCCAACGGACAAGTGAACAATTACTTTCACCCGTCCAAGCTTATTTTTATATGTCTCGGGCAAGCGCACACAGAATTATCACCATAGCATGCATGCTGAAATAAATAAATAAATAAATTGCTACACTCGTCAAACTGATTACATTGGTCTGCAGCGGCCGACTGCCTGCCTACACGTCCGCCACCACCCTTCCCCCGACTAAACCGCCTGTTCAGTTGCCGGCACCGCTCGCGGTTCGCTTCGTGACCGGCACAGTGCACACGGCAATTGCGTGCTGCGCGCGCTAATCATACTACATGTTTGTACATATTAATGGGCATGTATTCACATTTATCACACGGAGAAAAAACGGTTCGGTTAACTGAAGGTTCGGTTAAAACAGAGTCGGATAAGCGGGGAAGGAGAGTAATTGTATTTTTCACCTCTCCCACTCCAGGCAAAGGGACCACAGGCTCACTTACGGGCTAGCTTGCCATGCTGCTATCACCTTCCTTGTAATACAAGCCACAAGAAACACAGTTTGTGCTTGCAGGCACACTTCTCACAGTGGGTAGAGACCTCGCCTTCCACGAGCATCCTTGCGTCAGCGCCATTAGTGCAAGCCCACATTTTACCTCGATTGCAGGCATAAAAAGTTACTTTCGTCCTTCCACATGCAGCACTGCTGCGCACAGGTACCCTTCCTTTAGCACTCTTTAGACACTGTTTCTTCCCTCTTAGCTGTCAAAACACATTCATCCCAAGAGAAAAATGTCGCTAACCATCTCCCTTCTCCCCAGACGAGTCATCACGTGGATTGCCTTGCTTCACGGTACAGCCTCACTTTGGTGTTGCAAGAGCTGGCTAACTCTCCAGGCATGCAAGATAACTCACAGGGTATGCGCTGCAAGTGTATTCTAGAAGTAGTTCTTGGAACATTCTCATTGTTTTTGTACAGCTGCGGCTTGATGATGTACTGTAACTACTTATATTACTGCTGAATTCTAATGAACTAATTTTTAATAAACTTTTCCTGCTTGATATACGTCAAAATTTTCCATTTCACTCCTTTTTAATTATTGAAATATTAATTTTTTTTTGAACAGGGATTGAGAATACTGTTGTAGCTGCGTTGTCGTCAAAGTAGCCGATGTCATAGTTGCAGGACTCGACTGTATGTTTCTTCTACTTAACAAACACAATATAGTTATATTTCTAGTAACCATTAAACATTTTTTCGCTTTTTCAATTTTGGGAAAAACTATTTTTTTTCCTATAGACCAAAGTAAAAATGTAGGGGTAGTCTTATATTCAAAGTCGTCTTATTTTCGGGTTGCACTGGAGCTCATTGACTGTATGTACACAATTAAAGAAAAATCAACAAAAGCATCCTGTTCTTAAGAGTTACTGGACGGTACCTTTGACTTTACATTTGGGGCACGGAAACGGGGAAGGCGACAAGTCAAACATAACACGTCCGTGTAACACCTCATCGCCTATAGTCGCGAAAGGCTAAACTAGCGCGCAGTGTTTTCGTAAAAGTGTTTTTCAATGGGACTTCAAGCAATGACCCTGTTGTTTTATTTGTGGAAATTTTGTGGTAATGTCCAATGCAGGTTTGTATGTCTTAGTTTTAATATTACGATGAATTTTTTCTCAGCTACAGCAATGTGATAAAGTCATTTTTAGCACTTTTGATGGGCATGGGAATCATGTTTAAAAAAGCAGACATCATTTTTAAAATCATAGGGACACAGTTTGTAGTACGTCTTCTTTTCACAGATAAACGCATTAGGACATTTTTAATAGTTACACAAGAAAACATACTTTCCGTACCACGCTACAGTGCGGCTCACATGTCCCGTCCACTAACTCTTAACGCAATGAATGTAAATGAACAAGAGAGACTGCCAGACTGTAACTAATGTATGTATCTAGAACTCTTGTAAACATGGTGTTCGTGTAGCAGACTAAAAGTTCAAGCATTATTCTACAAAAGCAGCAAACTGCTGATGGCCAGTAATAAACCAGTGGAGAATGTATGGGTTCCCGCTTGCTAGGGGGCTTGGAGAAAGTTGCATGAGAAATAAAGGACCAGCTCTAAATGTTCATGGCAAACCTGTGTCTAACAAGATGGCAACAATTAAAACTAAACAACAGCATAAAAAGTTGGAAGCACCACCCGTGTCAAGTTTTCCCATGCAATGGAAACAAAACACTTCCAAGTCTGCGCAGTCTTAAGCAGTTTGTGTGAGGCAAGTTTGCAGATAAATTGTGATAAAAATCCGTCTATGATAAGAAATAACGTAAACACGTACAAAAAAAAGTGTACTGCATTCAATTTAAAACAGTACACCACAGTATAAGCAAATAACTGGAGCATATCAAAAAATTAATACAGTAGAGTCTCGTTATAGCGAAATATCAGGGGTTCTGGGTTCAAACTTCGCTATAGCAGTGTCTTCGCTAAGCCGAATTTGGCCAATTCTGACCCCTAAACCCAAAGTTGCATTTAAACTGTCTTTAATTTTATTTAACTGCAAATTAGTGCATTATTTTAAAGAAATAAATGTTTATTTTAACAGGTAAACATGCGCTGGTTACGATACCCAACAGGTATGGGTGCAACTATTCGCTAAGTCAAAACGGGCCAAAATCTCCGCCACGTCATGTAAGTATGGTTATCTATCGCTGAGCCGCCTCAGCAGTGTCTCGCCCATGTGGGCACGCGGCAAGAGTACACGAGCCGGCAGTCAATATGATTACACTGCCGGCCGCTGCAGACTAATGTAATCAGTTTGATGAATGTAGTAATTGATTAATTAATTTATTTATTTTAGCATGCATGCTCTGATGATAATTCTGTGTGCCCTTTCACACTGTGGCACTCGTCAAATAATTTGTGTGCTTGCCCGAGACACACAAAAATCTGCTCAGACGGTTGATGTAATTGTTCATTTGTCCGTTGGGCAGGTAATGATAGTGTTATTTGCCAGCAAAAATAAGCAACGCAACATTGGTAATTGCTTTATTTTCGCGCACTAGTAGTGAACTGTGTTTAGCGGCGACACGAAGTTAAGCTCAGAGCCAATTATTAGTAACAGAAGTGGGCGCACGTGTACGCATTGACTTTGAGCAAGGTCACAAGTTTGTGATTTTGTTCCGGCAGTGTGCCGACAGAAAACATGTCTGACCTACGTGAGCGCTACCAAAACTAGATAGACAGTTCATTGTAAAGCAATGCTAAAGCTAGACATGCTCGTTTTCACACACAACCCACCAACAATATTTTTTTCTTTTTTCCCCTTCAGCTGTCCAAACAGACTCGTTCCAAGACAAAAAAACATGCGACTTACTCTTGTTCCCACGTTATTCCTGACTGTGTGTACGATACTTTAACAATGCAACTGCCAGCTCGCAAGGAGTTATTGCTTCTCGCTCAAGTTTAGAGTGTTAAATTATCAATTATAATTAGTGTACAGTAAATGTTGAAATTGCCATTAAAGTAAAAGATAAAAACACGTACGGCCGACTGTGTGAGCATGAAAGTGAATCAGAACAGCAAATGCACTGACACTGGAGACGGTAACGGCAATGCGCCCTCTCATCCGCCGTTCTTGCTGCTTACCTCAATAAGCTGAAGGTCTACCGAGTCAAATAAGAGCTGTAGGATGCTAAGCAGAGATTTGCGTGTGCGAGGGAAAGAGACAGCGTTATCGCGTCTCTAAGACGCTTTTCTTCAGTATACGTGGTGTGCGTGTGTGTGTGTCAAGTATAGCACAGCCGGCGGCAATTATTCTTAGTGAAGAAACAGCATATCTCCGCCGTTATTCAGTCAGAACAAGCAGTTCTTGTTCCAAATAGCCGTGTCATCATCTTGAGCTGAGCGGAAGCTTATTGAGAACGCCTGACAACAGTGTGTCTGGCATCGGAGCCTTCCTCTCTTCACCCCCCCGCCACAACAACTTCCCCATTTTATCGCTGTTCCTTCGCATTTCCGAAAATTCCGGGCCTATAATTATAGCTCAATTCTAATAAACGTACAGTACAGTATTTTTAATGATCTTTCCTGCTCGCGATGTTAACTTTTTCCATTTTATATCTTCAAAATTATTTTAAAAAAATTTTTTTTTTTAGCAGGCAGTTAAAATACTGTCGTAGTAGCGTTTTTTTAGTAGCAGATGTCGTTCTTTGGTGGCGCGACTGTACGTATACAAAAATTCAATACGGTATCTTATGAGTAATTAAAATCAGAAACGCAAGCTGTATGTGAAACGAAATACTAGTACGGTTGAAAGCACAATGATTAACTACGGAAACGTAGCCAACGGTCACCCAGGTTGAAAAGGGGTGGGGGAAATAAAGGGTGCAATTATATTTTTAGAACAGAGCGTGCTTGAGTTTGGGGAGGGAAGCTATGTCCAGGCAGAAACATGACTCAAGTGACAGTACTAGCTGGACGGCTCGGAGGGGGGAGGGGTGGCGGCAAAAGGGTCGCATCCGGCAAACAAGCACCTACTTCACAAGGTCACGTACATCGCAGCAGGCCTGCTTCACATGGTCACGTACATCGCAGCAGGCCTGCTTCACATGGTCACGAATCTCGCTGCAAGCCTGCTTCACACGACTCATGATGGGATTATACATTACTGTGTAGATTTTATTTTTGCAACGCACATACAAATAAGTATCGTATTTCCAAAAACATGTACACTAATATTTTGCTCCACAAATTACATCAAAAAATTTGGGGATCGTCTTATTTTCGCATACAAAAAATTTTTCAGGTTAATATTTATGCACGTAAAATAGTGTTTGGCTTCTTGGGAAATACATATAGTCTGTCTCACATAAGAATTCCATTTTTTGACAGTTCTGAAGACTATCATGTGTACAAATTTCTACGGGAAAATACCTTAAATTTTGATAAACTGCACAGTTTGAGAGCCAGCTGAGTGTGTTTGCGCAAAATTCACTTGTGTCAGAGGACAACACAGCTTATTTCATGGAAACAACTGTAAAAAGAAATGCCAATACAACTGTCAAAAATTGGAATTCTTACACGAGACAGACTATATCCTTTACAAAAACACAAGTAGGTAAGCATTAAAAATAAAGTAACACAGCCACAACCAAAATTGAGGTTAAGTTGATTTTCAATCAATATTTACGGTAGATCATGTTACTGATATTTGATTCACGCGGGTTTATACTTGTAACTATGAAAGTAATTCACAAAACAGCTGCCAAAATATTGGTACTATACAAAATAAATATGCATAAGCATAAGTGCATTAAAATTCACGACAGGTGACAGTCTTCACAGTTTTTGGGAGTTTGCTTTGCAAAATAGTAGACGATGGTATAAAAATAGTCTTTTAATCTAGGGCGTGTTCTATTCCTTAAGCTCACACACGCCTGGGGACTGTTCTGTTGCTCACAAGTGCACATTAATGTCGAAGGTTGTTCCATAACTCTATGCAGTGTTCTCTTCTACGACGATGACAACCATGCGTCATATTTAGGAAAGTGCCCATTTTTGTTTTTCTCAAACATGACGTCGTTTTTGGAATGTGCCCATGTATAATTTTCTCGTTACGACGTTTTTCATTTGTGATGGAAAATTATGCCTACTGATAAATTAAAGAACGTATTAAATAATGACTGATCACATTAAGAAAATATGTTTTCAGGCACCGCAGCGGAGAAAATTTGAGCATTGCAGTTTGGGAAGCGATGAAACAATATCACTGGACGTTCTTGATGAAATTCACCAACGAGCGCACCACCAGTATATACGGAGTAATAATCCGTTGTTTATCTCGGTCACACGATCCACTAATCAGGCAACTAAAGCACAATTGCTATGCAGAATCAAAGGCCGGATCGTCCTTCACTCAACACTATAGACAATACTCTGCCCTACGCGAATATTCACCAAGTATAAAACGAAGGACAGTTCATTTTACCACACAACATTGTTTCATCTGAGTATTTCTGACTACCAGCCTACCTGACGATCCACAACAGAATGCTCGCCCGAACATCCAGCTTTCCCACCTCTCCTTCTGGCTTCCTTCCCTCCACTCATCGTCGACGTTATCAATCTTCATCCCCTCAACCCGATGACGAAACCAGTACCTCTCTTGGCGCACACTGATAAAGCCTCGCATGGAAATAGGAAAAGTTTTCTCTTTCCAAATAGTCAAATTGAACATCAAAGGAGAAGGAAGGCATAGACCAAAGTAGACAGTACACTTGCCTCTCGAGGCGGCATAGGAAAAATTGTTTTTATGTTAAATTAATTTAATGTAATAAATGACACAAGCTATAACATGCGTGGGAACAAATCAGCTTAAATAATTTTTAAAGTGGGAGTCAGATGTTCAATACTACTCATCATCAGTCTCGGAATTGTAGCTGGAGGAACATCTTTTGCTCGCAAAACGTGATAAAGGAAGTGATAACATAGGAGCCAATAGTCATAGAGGCAAGTTATTTTCACATACGACAATGGAACGATGATGAGGAACGGGCCATTAACTTTCTTCTTTTCCATCAGGTAGGTGATGAGTGCGATGGTCTGAATGGTCTTGCCGAGGCCCATCTCGTCTGCGAGGATGCCGTTCAAGTTGTTGTTGAAGAGTGACACCAACCACTCCAGGCCCTTCAACAACAACAACAACAACAACAACTAATATAATACTGTACATGCTCTACACAACAAACAACTTGAAGGCCTCCTACTGTCGCCACACACTATGTTGCTGTCCAGAGTTGAAACTGACGACACTAACTCTGTATCTATCCGACACAGTGGTTAAGGCAACTGGAAAGAACAGCAACTTTAAGCCTGGCTGGGTGGTAAGCTCACTGATTCAAACTGATAGGTCTTACAGGACGAAGCTAACCATGAATGTTTGGTCTTCCAACAACAATCAAATAGCTTGTATAAGGTGTGCATGTTGCTATAGCAGGTACTTCCTAGCAAAGGTATCATACACAGTGGAACCTCGTTATTACAAACCCTGTTAATACAAAGTTCTCATTAATACAAAATGGTTTTCTGCCCCCTTGAAATGTGATGAGAATTTAAATATTAACTTTAATGCTCAATAAAAACAATATTGTATACATAAAACAATGTAATATCAGGTACACTGGTTAAAAGAAGTTTTAGTGGCATTAAAAATGTTTGGATTTTGAGGATACATAGCCTGAAAAATATTTGCAGACTTTGTTGAGTTTTTAATAACACCTGTTAATACAAACTTCATTATTACAAACTGTAAAAACTTTGGTACCTTCAGGTTCGTATTAAAGAGGTTCCACTGTACTGCTAAACAAATGTATCATCAAAATTCAGTCAAAACTTCTTTTAATACAAACCTCATCGTACTCATCGTATGTATCTACATTTTCGCAGTTTCTAAAAATGAGGTCTGTATTAACTTGTGTCTGCAAGAACTACGTACATTCTCTAAATCTTATTTCATGATACTTACACACAAAACAAAAATATTATTTGACAGCTATAATTTCTTACAATTAAACATGCAATGAAAATATAGGGTATTTTTACCTTTCTCTTCAAATACTGTATGTATTAAATTAACGTTTACCCTCTTTAAAATTATATTTATGGTTTTAATCTGAATCTTAATCACTTCTACGTGTAATTTAATTTATAAGTAATTAGATTACCATTTACCATCAGTTTTCAATATGAGCATAGTTGTGAGGTGTTCATGTTTTCAGCAGATGAAACATCTTTGTAAGATGGGAAAACATAATGGTTAGGTCACACACACACCTCATAACTCAAACTACATTAAGGCACCCTCAATACTTCATGTTCAGACTATTCCCTTCTAAGAAAAAGAACAAATATGATTCCTGACACACAGAAGATTGCGGCACACAGCATAGGACACTAGGTTAACCATTTAAATACAGTAAAATTTTGTTATGAAGAACTACAGAATAAAGAATTTCTCACTTTAAAGGATAAATTAAAATACTGTACCCCTGTAAACATAATACATTGTATAATGTGCTCAGTTTAAAGAAGTTTCAGTACAAAGTACAGTCAACTCCTGATTATCCACGCTAATGGAGGCGGCCGATGTCTCGGATAATCCACTTTTACACTTTCTTAGATCCCAGTAGAAAGAAAAAGCGTCATGTCAGCAATAAAATACTGCAATTTAATACAATATACCCTCAATTATTTATATTAATTATTAGGGGGTAAGCGGTAATAAACTAAAACACAATTAATAAAATTATCATGGGTATCTTATTTTTCCAAGAAAATCTCGCTAACCCATTCACATGCGAGACACTCTAGTCAATCCATTCATGCGCGACTCTCATTGTTTCGCCTACTGGAAAAGACTTCAATCTACATCAAGCCATTCAAAATACAGTTGTGGGCATAACATGTTGGTGAAAATTATGCGAGTAAACACAGTGTATATTTATAAATAACCAGTTTAAAAAAAACTATTCTCAACTTTTTTTCAATTCTTTAAAAATAAATATTTTGCGCGGATAATCCGCACACAGATAATCTGGAGTCTACTGTACATAATTCTGTACTTTATTCATTTTCGTTACAATGAGATTTTTACTGTATGTAGACAGAATGTTGAACAAGGTTGTCTTCACTTTTCATAAAGTCAAACACTACACACTTGATACATTACTTTTTTACGAAATAAAATGGTATTACTGGGCATGAAAACTAACATCATATTTCACATCTCAATCGAAGAAGAAAGAAACCCCTTTACACTACAGTAAAACCTCTTTATAACGACCATCTGTCTATAAAGACCCAACTTTGAGGAACTGTAAAAATTCAAAAATTGAAAGAACATCTAATGAAAATACGATGGTGCACATTACATTGCGTTCATTATGGTGAACGCTGTAGGCCAAGAGGCAATACCGAACTCTTCCTCTCTCCCTTTCGCCACCTACACCTGTTCTTTCACATGCCCAGTGTCGTTCTTGGTATTGTTCCACGGGTTTGGATGTACAATATTGTCAGCCTCGCTGGACTCCAGCCTATGTGCCGCGGCAGAGAGAGAGAGATTGTAACCTTGCCAGTTGCAGCTGCTGTCTCCACAACTTCCTCTCTGTCCTTGTCATGGTACGTCTGGGCACTTTCACAGTCAATTCTTAGACCCACCTGTTTTCGGTGAAAATATTTTCATGATTTCGTCAATTTTGATTAGGCGATTTCGTTGACTTTGACACATGCTACGCAGCATCGTTTTGTGGTTCCCAGCCTCCAACCTTCCCTTAAGCCAGTTCCCTTCTCCTTCTCCCACAGCTTGTCTCATCTATCCCTGCTATCCCACACACACAGCACCCTCAACATTTTCCGTGTGTCCATCCTCAGCTAGTCCTTTCACGTCCTTGTCAGAGGCAGATAGGATGGCATTGTTGGATTACGGTGATCTGGGATAGCTCACACTTAAGTTGTTTTTTCACGAACCTGGTGATATAATATGATGCTGCAATGAATTGCTACTGTCAAGAAGATTTTAAGACTTTGATTTGTGCACCGTTCGAGCCCCGCCAATTAACTCGTCCCCCCCACCTACCTCGCCGTCATTCGTTCTACAAGCTTCGACCGGCCTCGGCCATCTTCGTGCCTTCCCTTCCCCTTGCCAACGGGCACTCTGCCTCCGCTCGCCGCCCTTCTACGGACTGGAGATCTTCTCGTGGCCGACAAGGCACCTGCGACTATTCTTCGTTATTTTGGTACGCCTTTTGCTTGGTTCTTAATTTCTATTTTGCTTTCGCGTATAGTTTGTCCACTTAGTTTCTGTCTTGTTTCCGATAATGTGGTGTCATTTCGGACGCGAGGGGATCGACGCCCCATTATACCCTTTCAGTATGCTATGTATTTTTGCGTAGTAAATCAAATTTGCTCAATGTTAAATATTTTGGACTGCCGTTTACTGTATCTGGTAGCACCGTGTAATTTACCGTTAATAAAATCCCTTTTGATTGAATTTAGCATGAGTTTACTTTAACTATTCGTTAGTGACTACAGTACATATATTACTCTGTCCCTTTGTGAGCAATGTCGTTACCTTTTGTGTTGTGATGGGAGTTAGAGAATGTGCCTTGGCGTAATACTGAATGCTCACCCTAGATTCACAGTCGTTTCATTATTGTACAATTGTGTCTGTGAGATTCGGGCACAACGGTACACTGCCTGGATACACCGAACAAGCAGCTGAGCTCAGAAGGGAGGGTTACCTCCCTTATAAGCAACCCCTGCCACCAGCCACCTCGGTTGCCCATAGAACCAGCACACTCCTGCCTCCAATCAAGAGCTCACTCATCATTCCACACCCTTCAGTGAGTGTATAAAAGATGCAACTTTTGCCGCAGAGAGACAGATTGTCGTCAACAGAGTTAGTTGGTTGTTGTCAGTCAGTCAGTCAGTCAGTCAGTCAGTGTTCTTGTGACCACGCTCACACCTTGCTGCACCGGCCGAAACAACACACACAAACCCCAGCAGATTTCTCTGCTCTGCTAAGTTTATTCTGCTAGTCGTTCTTACAACTTTCTCTCATTGGGGAGAAGAGGGTTCCAGCATCCGCTGCCCTTCGACCAAACGCGTCCAAGGGCAGTCACCCGTCGCATGAGAGAGAGTGAGAGAGACAGCTACCACACACGTCAGCAAAACGTCAAGCCCAGACTACGTTAACAGCGTTGACCTCCCCATAGGCGCTAGTGCTTTTCTATTGCTGCTTTCCGCAAAACGACTTGGCACAGGGTGGTTTTATTTTTCTTTTATGAGCAATAAAACACAGTTGAAATGGACCTCTCCTTTTGTTTGCTTTACAGGGTTCTTACAGCAACATACAATTAAAATTCAAGGACTTTCAAGGACTTTTAAAGGACTCTCTAATAATATGTCAAAGACTGCAGTAAATTACATTTTTTATTTGAATGTTTAAGGTTTTATTTGCAACATATCTATTACGGTTTCCTCCCGCTACCTTCCACCCTAAAACTAACGTTCACCAATGGTAAATGAACCAGAAATTTTCAATGTTACCTAAAATTAACACCATGTTTAATGAAACTCCTTCATATTTATTAAAAAGTTTCATAAAAATAAATTACAC
The DNA here is from genome assembly GCA_003012365.1 of Medauroidea extradentata. Taxonomy (NCBI): domain Eukaryota; kingdom Metazoa; phylum Arthropoda; class Insecta; order Phasmatodea; family Phasmatidae; genus Medauroidea; species Medauroidea extradentata. Next base: position 10,063 of record PNEQ01124492.1, on the reverse strand, counting down.
TGAATCACAAAATATTTACTTTTCAAAGAGAGACATTTCATTTTCAAAAAATTTAGTTTCTTACCGGTTCTAATGTAAACAAATATGGCTGATGCCATGCTCCTGCTTAAGTATTAGCACACAACACTGTATTTTATTCGCAATTCAAGATATTAAAATTACCATGAATTAAATACTGTAACTGAATAGATAAAAAATAAGTAAGCAAAGTGAAATATCGTACGTCACTAATTGTGCAACGAAGAGTGCGAGATAGTTGGTACATAACACAGCTTCGGAAGTCGTTGGGCAATTTCGTCTGGAGAAACGTGGGAGACATTCTGCTCTGCAGCAGGCACTGCACGCTAGCTTCTCTCACATCTGACACGTAATTTATTTTTAATACTCTCGTAAACACTGCATTTCCTATGGGCCACTTTTCCTTTTCAAAGCTCTTTAGTTTCCTTTTTTGCGCCTCTTCTCTTCCAAAAAAACTTTGCCATTAAACTCCAGCAGATGCAGATCACTACTTGTCGCGACCACATAAAAAACCACTACATGTAACCTAATGTGCTGCGGTATGCCAGAAAAAGTATCAATACACTGCAAAAGTCTATTATCATCAGATAATTATACTACGGAAATAATTCGTAGACAAAATATGGTTTCGTATTTCTGAGAAAGTATTTCAATGTTAGCAAAATAGCTAGAATATTAGGTAAGTAAACCCAAAAATTCAAGGACTTTTCAAGGACTGGATTGAATCAAGGACTTTTCAAGGACTGGATTGAATCAAGGACTTTTCAAGGCCTTTTAAGGACATGGTCAAAGTTCCAGGACTTTCAAGGACTGTAAGAACCCCGGTTTAGCTCTTCGCACCCTGCTTCTTTCTTTTACCCACTCCCAATTCTCTTCGCTTCGAGTATACTGCAGTTTGGGTCTGTACAGTAAGTAAACTCTGAGACAGGCAAGTTAACTCTTGTTCTGGTAGACTGTTGCCCGTCTATCTACCCTGTCTGCGGTTTCCCACCAGCTGTGTGACAGCACTACACTGGGCAGGTCTCTCAGGAAGAAGGTTCGCCACAACGGCATTCGCCACCAGTGTATAACCCAAGCCCACAAACTGCGGTTTGCATTGAAGAGCCCGAGATCCGCGCAGGAAACAGCGACTGGGATAGCTGCAGTGTTTTGCAATGTGAGACACGCCATCTGGACTCACGAGTCATATCCTTTTACTAAACATGTTGGCTTTTGGAGCCTCTCTAGTTTGTTGACGCAGTTACTCAGGACACCTGCTATCCTTTCAAGTAACGTCTCTAACTTTTTCGCCAAAGGTAAACTGTTTCCTCCTGAGTATGCCCAAGTATAGGGCAGGCAAAAGACGGGCCACTCGTGCCAATCTAGCGGAATTGGTCAAAGAGGTTCTGGCCAAACCAAACCCCTACATGGGGATCTTCACTGCACAGAGGGACGTCACTGCAGCTGAAAGTCGAGGAGAGACTGCGAAGGGTGTCATCCTGCTCATAAGGTCACTGGAGGTGCCACCGTTCCTCGAAACACTTCCTGTGTCACCCCTCCCAAATCAGTCCCATCAACTTCACGCCACATTGCAGCATCACACGTCAAAACCCTCTCCCCTGGGAATCCTTCTCATGAGAGAGTCCCTGCTACCGCCACTCCCGCCTGACCTTGTCCAACGAGGACTAGAACTAGGCCTTTGCTGCGACCACCTGCACTGAGACCTCCAGTGTGTGGTTACACTCTTGCAGCTCGTCCAAGACCGCAGCAACAAAAGGAGAAGGGAAAATAGGCGCCCTTTCCCCCTTCTCCTTCTTCAAGTTAGTTCATGTCCTAGTTTCCAGCTAACCCGAAATATGACAACTTGTTGGGGGAAAAGCCGACTCTGATTGAGGGGAGGGGCGTGCAGTACCCACTCAAGTCTGCGTCCCGTGGGGAGGAGAAGACTCTCCTGAACGCCACCTTCAGGCTAGGGTAGACAACGCCCTCTCCGACGTCAACACAATGACTACCCCCTCCCCCAGCGAGCAGTAGGCGTCAAAATTTCTGACGCAGAGCACCCCTAAACGTCGAGATTTCTGATCCCTACATTGCGTCAACTTTTTCGTTATTTTAATGTCATTTTGTCATAAATTTCACTAATTTTGTTAACGTCAAACTAATATTTTGGAGATAACAAAAGTGTGCAAAGTGTCTTACATTTGGCTAAATATTTAAACAAAATTACTTTCTTTACACAAATACGTTAATTGAGTGGTAGAAAATCTACCCATTTGTTACATTTGATGGTTAGATTAGGATTATAAACACACAAATATAAAATATAAATGGAATAGGGAATAATATTTTATAAAATAACATTAGACGCAAGAAAAACCCATTATCTGTATTATTTTTCTCAAGTAAAATCAGACTCTTTATAAAAATAAAAAAATAAAAATTAAAAAAATTCTGAAAATTTATTATGCCTACTTAATATTAGGTTATGTTGAACCGTCTAACGATTTAACCACCCAACTATTTTATTTATTTTATTTACATTCCGTTGGATCCTGTTTGAGCACTTTGCTCTAGGATATGGAACAAGTCAAATTATGTACAATATGAACCGTAACAATGTCGATGTAAAATACTATATAATTAAACTGCTAGATAAATTTAATTCCGTCATATTTCATGGCACTGCATTAGTATTTATTACTTTAAGGTACAAAAAACGCCATAGAGAATAAAAAACTTTGAAGACGCAATAATTTTACCCCTGTTTTCACTCTTATTTTTTGCTGGAAAATTTATGCGGGATTATGTCATTCGTTCCTAGCATTTTACGCGATGCGTGAAGAAAGTTTATATAGTGTAATTTTCGGAGATTCCCATTCTGGCAAAATATGTCACATCATTACAAACGTACATTTCTTTGTTCGTAAGTAGGGGTGCCTTGTTAAAAGATATAATACATATTTATTTCACCACTATGAATTTCAAACAAAAATAAACGAGAATCACGTAAAAGCAGGATAAACGAACAGGTTGCGTTACTTAACCCAAACTAAGGTTAGTTCTACTACAGGTTAGATAGATCAATGTTAATAGTTTGTCGCAGGGAACATTTCTGTCTCATGAATGCTGGTATCAATAATGCGGGCAAACTAACCAATCACAGAGCTTTCATGAATATAAGGTTACAGAATCCCTTGAATACAGTAGAACATTGATTTGACGAAATGCCATGACACCCGAAAATGTTTACTCTAAATTGATGTTTCCTTAAATTTGACTTCACTAACCCACCAAAAAAAGTTAAATCCTTGGGCTTGTTTCGTCGCAATTTAAGGTAATTTCAAAAAATATATTGGCCCAAAACAATGAGAAAACACATTTACAATCAACAGGTAAGCCAAAAATTTGGTGGAAAAAAATTTCAAAATCTTACAGTGGAACACTCGACGAGCGTGCGCATGGTGAGTTAGGCCGCCCTTGTGTGCCAATAACACGTGAGAAGTGGTGACTAACACCGCCTAGCCGTCAATCTTTCCGTCTCTCTCCCGCCCACTCCACCAATAAATTAAGGAAATTGCCATTAAAAATAGAAAAAAAAAATATTAATAAAGAAAACTGAATTAAAGGTTTGCGAGACAACTAAACAATAATACTTAAATACCTGTGGTGGCCATTTAGCTTCTATTCAGCCGCGCTCGTAGAACAAACTCGTTGGTTTGCTCGCTAAAAATATTTTGCACTCGAGGGTTTTTTTGGCATCGGAAAAACAAATAATTTATGTTGACGGTAGTAAATTCGCTGTAAAAAGTGAGTATAAATAACATTACGTATTTTTTTTATAAACTCGTTTGTTTTATCGCGTGACGCAAGTGGAAACAATCACGCTGCACACCACTGCATTTCATCAGTATTAATCAATAGAGCATGCTGCACTGTAGCGCCTTCTAACGGAGAAGCCAAGACCTATCTGTGAATTAGTTCATGTGCTGTCCACCGCCGCGCTGTGGAGACTGAGAAACTAGATGCTCGTTCACTCGCCAGCCCCCAGGATGAGGATCCAGGCGTGCTTGTTATTCAACACAGTGACGCTCGCTCGCCATGCGCGTTTATCTCAAAATCACTCCAGCAGCCAAAGTTTTCCATGAATTTTAACAAATTTTTTTTTTTTTTTTTTTTTTATATTCTCAATGGATGGTTTAAGATTTCTACGTAGAAATAAGTACATATGATGGTCGGTGTTAGTATTTTGAAAGGACTTAAATTACTATTATTATTCAATTTTATCAAAGTCACATAGTTATTTAATACATTTTTTGATATTTTTTTGAAAGTTCCTAAAAATCCTTTCGTTAAATCGCTGTTTTCGTTATTCCCGATGTGGAGTAACTGGCCTCACCAGCCATGTGATTTCTTTTTCTTTTCCACCTTAAGTGTTGTCTATGTGACCCCAGAGTTAGTCTAACACCGACCATAATGCCAGCCCACGTATAAGAGCCCCCAACTCACTACGGCAGCTACCACTTATGTATATAATTTTTTTTGACCCTATAAAATCATGTGCAATTGTGAAGTGAAGCCCCACATTTCATAAGTTGCTCGGTCAGAACGGTGAGCCTGCCCGCCTTGCAGAGTGCAAGTGCATCGTTTGTTCGCCGAAGTCCCATAATTTGATTTTGAATAAATTAAATTTGTTAATTAATTATAATAATTTTTGCTAACATCAAGATCTGTGGATGAACTTAACTTTAGTCCTACGAGGCTACTGAATGCCATCCTGAAGAAGGAAGCCATATTTTGATGTAAAACTTTTGTAACTAATTAATAGTATTTATTGTGGTGGGCTACCTAGGGCTAGTGTTAGCTAAAACTCAATAATTGATAATTTTAATTATTTCAATCAAGTCAATTTAGTCGTAGAGACTCCTGACTAGTCTCATTTTGTTCAGCTTTAAATTTCAGGAACTTTATCTAAGTAACTTTTTGTTGTAATATGTGAGCAAAAAGGCGTATTTAATATTCTCACTTTTCATGTCAGTTTGGGCTTGAGGATTGCAACAGGCATGCGACAGGCTGGCGCCTGTACGCCACGAGGTTTCCGGCGATGGCCGCAAATGTATTACTCCGCCAACGGCGCCTTTTATTGTTTCTTCAATTTTTGACTTACCTGTAAAGAATTAACGTAAAGTGAGAATTTATGTATCAAGTATTAAGCGCCAGGAGTCATAGGATTTAAATTGAGGGTTCTACGTAACCCGTGTCATTAGTTATAATTAAAAAGAGTTCCGGAGGGACATGTGCGCTGGGTTGGAGGCTATGGCACCCTTGGTCCGCCGCGCGTGCCCTGGACTCTCCCCAGTCTTTCCTGAGCTGCTGCACAATGAAGACGTGTCGGGACCGCGGTCGTAAGTTCGCCGACCCACCCACGTGGTTGGGTAGTACACACGGTGGATAACTGGCTTCTTTGAGATGCCATAATTAAATTTTCAGCCTGCTTTACTTTTATCGACGTTAGCCACAAATTAACACGGTAGGTTCAGTTAAATTTAAATGGCTTAATATTTTCTTTGTGCAAATTCAGAAGGCGTTTGGGCCCGATGGAACTCTTTCAGTAACGAGTAACTCTAAAAATGGTCTAGCTGCACCAACCCATTTATAGGAGTATCCCACCGGTGGAGCGTTTTTGTTTAGTGATTCTGTAATGTCTGAATAACTTCTGCACTATAAAATGCCATCATCCTAAAATTTAAATCTTTTATTTAACGACATGCTTGCACGCCTTCGAACCTACAAGTGAACCCTGAGAAGAGAGATCTCACTCTACCGCACGTCATGCCGTGGTGAGATGTATAGAGACTGTGTAACTTTTGAGGTAAGGTGGGGGCGAGTACCACCACACCGAGTTCGTTGGCGGTCTACTGTAGTGTAAAAAAGGGGTTCTACTGTATAACCAACGTTAAATGCACTTCCGCTCGTAGAAAGTTACACATTACACTGCTCAGTTATAATTTCTTTTGTGACGATATGAGGTTTGCAACAATTTTCTTGGACGTCATACATTTTTTCCAGAATACAACGAATATTACAGTATTTGCCAGCATATAAGACGATTAATTTTACATTTTTTGACCTTCAAAAATTGCTACTCGTCTTATATGAAGGTGCAAAAATTTTTGGTAACCTAAAAATCGTTTGAAAGCTAAGCTGTAAGCTGTGGAGTTGTATGATGTTTAAAAGAATTGCGTTTTTCGTCACAAATGAAAACGAGTGCCGCGTTTTTTAATAAAATTTACGGTACGAAATTTTAATGAGCGTCATTCATAATAAAGGACACTTCCTTGCAGCGAAGCAGCAATCGATGCAGCTGGAGTGCGTGCCGAGATACTTTGTTCTCTCGGGCGGAGAAAACGAGAGTCAAGGTCCGCATTCTTACATCCTTTATCTACCAAGCGCACAACTCTCGGGCGGAAAAACCGAGGATCTAGGTACCGTACCACATTCATGTCTCTACCGTCTAGTGCTAGGCTGGCAGGCGACAGTGTACAGGAATGCAATGACCTTGCAAGCAGCTGTTGAAGTCCGGCGTTGCCATGTAGCGCGCGGCGTGTCTCAGTCCGGTGTTGCCAAATAGTGCACTGCTGCCGGCAACTGATATATTGCCGGCCGCTGCTGTGCATTTCCTTGCTCTTGGGCACCCGGAGGGCAGTAGTAGCCAATGTTATTCGTTTATGAGTCTCCTATGATGTTTATATGATGGTGATGAATGCATTGAAAATATTTAAACTAAATTTGTAATGTTTCTGGCAAAGGAAAAAAATATTTTTCTGTTGGGAATTTCAAAATTACCTAGTAATTAACTTTTTTCAAGATTTTGTACCATCAAAACCATGACTCGTCTTATATGCGGGGTCGTCCTATATGCCGGCAAATACGTTATTATTAGTTTGTATTTTATTTTAAATAATTTAATTACTGTTCCTTGTCAAAGATTACTGATGGACTTGGTGCAAAATATACCATATACAGCAGAACCCTGTTATAATGTTTCTGGACATAACATTTTCCTGCTTATAACACCCCTTTTATTTGGCCCCACCATTTTACATAAAGCATAATGCTTACATTTCCTGCTTATAACAGCACTGGTATTTTCATTTCCTGCATATACGATCACTATTTTCTCAGACATTTAACAAAACTCTGGTAAAATTTTTCTTAACTCTATTAGTTTTAATAAAATTACTAAGGTATAGACTAAAATATCTGTAAGAAACATATTAATGTCTGGGAAAGTGTCATAAGTGTATATGACAGTGATATTAAAGACTGTGATCCTAAAGATGACAATCATGAACCTCAGAAGACAAGTGGGAAAGCCTATATTATACACACAATGCATGTATTTATTCACATTTCTGATAGCACAGTAACTATAGCCTCATTCAATCTCATTATAGGCTTATTTACTGTACATAAACCATCAAATGTTACGTTACTTTTGTGTAATATCCTTTTACTGGTGTAAAAATATTGATTCCTGCTTATAACATTTTCCTGCATATAATACTTTTTTTCGCAGGTCTCTTGAAAAACGTTATAACAGGGTTCTACTGTATTGAGATGTAGGAGTTGGGTACGGGTCAAAACTGGCCCTAAATATATAAACAAATTAAGGTTGTGCTAAATAACTTATTTCCTACAAAACAAAAGTAAAAGAAAATTTATGAAATTTTGCTAAGTGGAACAAAAATGATAGTTTTTTTAGATGAATCCAGCTTTAATAAAAGTTTGATGAAATTCTTGAAATTAAAAATCCTAACATTGAAATTTTATGATAAATCAACATGAATGTTTTTTTCATAACACAGTAAAACAATCTACTAATAATATCACGCTTGGATTTCAGTAATCTATTACATAATTCATTTAGGTTCACTTTGACGTAGCTAAAAACTAATTTTTCTTATAGTAACCGAATCTGATGACATGCTAGCAGGATACAACATAACTTACAGTATTCGCGCAAATATAAAACCGTAGTTCTGAACGCCAGTAATTAAAAATATTAAATATTCATATCTCGTACATGGCAGAAAAAAAAAACTTCGATGTGTGAAAATTATCTGCTCAGTATTTTAAAAAAAATCTACAAAGAAAAAAAAACACTTAAATTTTAGGGCCAACAGATCTACAAAAATCCTACCTGTAAAACATTTCACTTACCTTGATCTGATACTCTTTGAGTTTCCCATTTACAAGAATAGTGGCTTGTTCTGTTACTATTTCATTTATTGTATGGGCAATGCTGAAAAAAATATATCTCTGATTACAAACAAAGAAATTTTATAACAAATGTTACATTAAACACTACAAAGAAAAGTGGAAATTATTCTACATCATGTGTGTTGTCACATAGTTTGATATTGTTATAAGACTAACTACATTACATCCGTTCACAGTTTCAGTAACATCATGAGAAGACCTGGTATGCCAAGAAAATATGTAACATGGTAACTTTTAGTGTGAGTATTATTTGCTCCATAATAGGGACTTGATAGTTTTACGTTGCAGTAGTACCTTTATATGGCTTAAAACACTTTCCTCCTCTGTACATTGTGCTTTGTTTGTCAGCGTCATTCACGCTTTACATTTGCTGTATTTCATCTTACATTCATTATGTGATTTTGTTTTCTTATTTACTGTAGCTACATTATGATTACAACATGTCTACGTGTGTCTGTAGGAACGCTAGCACACGTTTTATTGAAAAATAAGTTTTACATAAGTTAATTGAATTCTATGATATTGAGAACTATTTTTTATTCTAGTGCCCGAATGTTGTACAGCAAAGCTGCAGTATTCACTCTTGTTTTACCTTCACGGAAAGTACAGTAATTTAAATGAAAAGTTTTATGTATAGAAATAGTGGTGACGTGCAAAGACAAATGTGATTACCAGATGTCGAAAAATTCCTTTTCAAAAAGTTACAGAGAAACAGAATATAATCTGATCAGCCAGCACGACCTGAACCGCAGTAGCCATAATTGACTTTCCAATTTCGATGCTCATAAAATCTGAACCCCAAGAATATGCGGTTCTCAGATATCCATAATTTCCTAAAATAACAAAAAGAAAATTGAATACAGCTGTTTGTTGTGCAGCAACAATACAAACTGTGCTGCACTGCGCTGTGTTTCAACTAGTAATGGGCGATACACAGAAAAACACAAAGATTCTACTTCCGATACTTTTCATAAACCGATTAGATAACCGTTACAAAACTGATCCGATTTGGAGACTTGGAATTGGAAGTGGCACTTTTTATTTGTGAATGTACCTGAAGGTCCTGACAATGAAACATCACCTTAATTTGTTTCCTGAACATTTTGACCCGATGTTTCGATATCTGCGTGTTTTTGTTTCAAATGCTTACGAAGATTGGACGTGTTGAAGTTCGTTGTGTTAACTCCTCCTCTTAAAATGTGTACACGACATAAGAGGCATTCCGCTTTTGTGGAATTGCCTGCAGCGACTTTTAAATACTACCAAACATTACTGCTATTTGAACAAATACTCATTTTACCACATTGGACATCATCCAGTTAAAAATTTTTATGTTTTAATACACAATAGGTTACGAGCGAGTGGCGGCACGTAAAATGTAAATATCAACAAAGCAATGTGACCAACCCCAACTTTCAAATCTACCAAGCGGTAACATAACATCCGATAGTTCCCGCTAAAACAAAAAATAATAATGCATTTTGAAAATGATTATTAATAAAAATTTAACTTTTAACTTAGACATTAAAATCTAATTCACGAAATTGCATTTTACACTCAAAAAAATCGGTAACAAAAATATATGATAGTGTGATGCACCCAGCCACATTTATTTCAGGCAGTATAATTTTTTTTCTTTAAAGTAAATTGATCTACTGTGTCACGTTTGGTGGGTGCGATTTATTTAGTCACCTTGACAACTGCATGCTTGCTGATATGAGGAAAGCATTGTGGCCCAGGTAAGCATTGTGTGATACATGGGGGATATGTGCCATGGGGCAGTGCA
>PNEQ01124491.1:67059-95263 GCA_003012365.1 Medauroidea extradentata | reverse complement strand
CAGATCTTAAGTTCAACTGTGACATTTTAAACAATAGAGAAACAACTGAGCACCAGTCTGAGGACGAGCTTGAAGGTGGCATGATGGAAGATGCAGATGAAGACCTGTATTAATTCTGTATTCTTCATAAAAATAGAAGGCTCATAGGCATATGTATAAGTGAATGTTATGGGGATTGAGACATCGTTTTTTTTTTTTTAGATTTATTGCTTTGAAATACAGATGAAAATAAGCCAAGACTTGCATTTTACTGTATTTGTTTCAGCACAGATTCATTTGTGTTATAGCTAGTATAATTTTGACTGTATGTCACATTGTTTTTTGTTTCAGTACATTTTCATTAAAATAAAATAATGTTATGCTATGAATGATAATCAAAATTTTTCTTTTGGCAGTTTTTTTCTTTCCAAAATGTCTCTGGTCCATTGTTAAGTTACAAAATGACTCTTGTCCAACCTTATTTCTTCTATTACTCGAACATTTTAAGTACTAGATATGTTATTAAAGTATAGGAACACTACAGAACACAACATTAAACCATTGTACATAGGGTTTTTACATTTCCTATAGTAATACTGTTTTGTACAGTTTTTCCTTCTTTTCCACAATTTTGCCCTGATGGACAAGAGACCTTTTGGAACTAAGCTCCTCATATATACATGTATGTATGTATGTACACACCACAGTATGTCCCGAAACAAACTCATAATAAATAAACTACGCCAATCCTAGGCTAAATTGGAGACGGAAATGTAAGTGGCTAAATGTTGTACGGCATTTTGGGCTCACAATGTGGCAACACACTGTGCAGTGAATGTCTTGTCTTGCACTCCAAGTCCAGATATTATGTTATGTATGTTACGTCAATAAATCGTAGAATTATGTTTTTCGACTGCTTGTAATGTTTACCTGCACCTACATAATGCAGGGCAGAACCGTAGTAGTAAGATAAATAATATGTCTGAGGAGTTAAAGTGGGGACTAACTTTAGTGCTACGTTGCTACATTGTGCATGTAAAATTTGATCGTAAAAAACATTTCGCCACAAACAATTTCGTCTCCAATTTAAAACAAGAATTCACGTGGTGTACTCATTGTTATGAGTTTGTTTCTGAACACTCTACGTGTACTATAGACAGTGTAGCGAATTAAGAAGGAATTGTATTGTTCTAGAATGATTATTTCCTATATCACTGTTAACAATTCTGTGTCGTCTGACGGGGGAAACTGGGGTGGGGTGCGGCTGAAAGAGAGAGAACAATAACAGTGACACTAGCAAGTGTACCAACTTGTAACTGGTTTGATCAGTTTTCCATGTTTGTCAGTTAACAACACAATTCTTTCAGCTGTAGAGTTGTTTATTAGTGTGCGTATATTCTCTGTTTTTCTGTAACATACCATTTGCTGCAATGGTGCACATACAACATAAATTATTTGATTAGTGCACACACTATTTTACTAGTAAGACATTTTTTAACCTTTACTGTAACTTTAAAAAAGAAAATTTTTTGCCGAAAAGCTATTTTTTCATATGTTTACATTTAAAGAAACTATGCGTTGAGGCAAATAAGTGCTTTTAGAGTGTAAGAGACGGACTTAACAAAACTTGTATTTTTAAAGGCAATTGCTGAGTTGAGTCCTAGGGTAATTTATTGGGTTAGAGAAAGGTTACTATGTCCTGTATGGTGCTGCTGTTGCTGCTTACGTAGAAGCTTCAAATTTTGCTTTAGACGTGTGGGGTTACTTTATGTTCCAAAATGTAGTGTCACCACGTAAAGGCGTTTTCAAGCAAGTCGCCGACCAAAGAAATACGCGTTGTTTCAGCTCCTTGCACGTAGTGACGATTAGAGATTGGACGAGGGCGCAGTAGGCCTACTCGTCCTTAGCACCCGCAAGTTACCAGTAAGTTGCCAGAACTCTTACATTATTCTACTTATATTACATATGTACCTCACTGCAATATACTTTAAATATACATGAAACACCAACTCTAAAAATATTCAGTCAATTATTTATAGGATGTGTCAGTATTTGTTATAAATTTGGCACTTTACTCCTGCCTCCCTTTGTGTTTATAAGTTATTCCATGCACAGTTTCAACCATGGTTCTTATTACGAGATTGACTGGTATCACATCGCCAAATTCCAACCCCGAGGACCAGAGTTGAATCGTCGTGTTCGGCATTGCTGCTGTTGGTGTGTTGCAGTACTGCCCTCATGTATCTGATCAGAGATGAATCGTCGTTTTCGGCATCGCTGACGTCGATGTGTGGCAGTACTGCTATACTGTACCTGACCTGAGACTAATGTTGAGGGATGGCATGAAATGAGACCCAACATGTGTACCAGCGACGGAATAAAAGTGTACCCCGAGATAACTCGCCAAATCCAACTCCCGCCACGTTTCTTATAAGTGAAAAATCCAGGATCGATCCCGTCGTAGATCGAACCCTGTAAGGTTGAGAAAACTTTATTCATTAATACGGCAAAATTTTCTTCGTTTTCTATGCATGACAAATTGCAGGGGAATGTATAAGACTTCTACTTTTTGTAAGCCTTGTGAAGATAAACATTTTTTGGTTGTAAAAAATTAGTTGCGTTGGCTAAACTGTCTACCAGTTTGTTGGAAGCTACCACAGTCAGCGGACCTGCAGCTGTCACCTGAAGGACAGGCTAGACGGGCTAACGGCATTCACAAAAGGACCTGTCCCGTCCGAACTAATTTCATATCCGCGGACGTGTTCAGCGGAGGCTCCCAACGGCACAGTTCCCACACGCTCGGACCATTTCCCTTTCACTGCCCCTCTCATTCGGACAGTGACTGCGCAGATGGTCTCTTGCGAACCCCGCTGCCCGCGCCATCATCTCCAGCCAGCCCATCATTCAGCAAGCTCCTGTCTGGGGCACATTCCCACGCCTAGCTCGTGTGCACTTGACTCGGCTGCTTCAACAACTCCCTGCGAGCAACGTGGAAGAAGCCGGGCAATCATAATACGAAAGTTATGCTGCAGTACACTGTTATCCAAATGCATGAAATCTTAAATCGTGCTGGCCAATATGGGAAACTACAAGCTTTTACCGTTGTTGACGTTCCAAACGTGTTACTAATGTCTTGAGTGGTAAACAGTAGCAAAATTCATGCTCATGCATGTATCAATGAGTAATTTATGATTTGCCTTTCCCTTTTCAAAGACTCTCGATGGTGAGGTCATTAGATACAGCGACACACAATTTGGTACAATGGCAGGAGCTGGGAGAGGAGTCTGCCATGGTCTTTGTTAAGGGACCATCCTAGCATTAACCTGGAGCTACTTCGGGAAATCATGGATAACTTAAATCAGGATAACGTACTGTACTATTGTGTACATATGTCATTGTAATATTGTGTCATCCCAGAAATCGTGGAATGAAACTAAGAAAAAAATTAACAAACGAAAAACGAATAAAATGAGAAAACAGGCCTAGTTTGGCAGTAGTCAACACAACCGCAACCCAAAACTGCAGAACATGAAAGATACCATAAGAAATTATTCATCTACAAATAAAGATGGTGTCCTGAGCTTCGTAGATTATTTTGTTGTTGTATTTTACCTTTTATTTTTGGATGTTTATTTATATAAATATTTTACTTTATTTGTTGTTGACTAACTCCTATTTAATCTTTCATGTTCTGTAGGTTTGGTACATGGATGTGTTGACTACATCCAAACTAGGCTTGTTTTATAGTATTTTTGTTTCTCATTTTGTATTATCTTAGTCTCATATTAGATTTCTAGAACGACATAATATTGCAATGCCGTATGTCCACAACATTACAGTACGTTTTTCTGTCCCATCGCAAGAAACATTCAAAGGCATTAGGAATCATGATGGTCGGAGCCGGGAATCGAACCTGGGTCCTCCCAAATGCGAGTTCAGCGTGTTGTCGTTGTGCTGTTTTAAGAGACTGTGCTAACGAAAAGCGAAAACCGTAATTTTTTTCTTAATATTCGACATCAATTATTGTGTACGAATGTAAGGCAATTAAGAAAAATATGAATGACTCTATTTTTGTGCTATGCAGTTTACATACTGAAAATTTACATATGCAACAAACACAAGCATGTATACTGTCAATATTTTAAACATAAACTAAACAAACTATTAGCCAAAAGAGCTATTCTGTAATCCCAAATCGCTGTTACATAAGTTCATGCAAAACAAAAACTGTCCAAAAAGCAATAGGCTGTTGCAGAAGGAACATCGCCCCAATATGCAGGAGCTGGTACCGAATAATATGCCTATCACTTTACTTAAGACTTTCTATAATTTATTGAATCTCCGAATATTTCTGTATAATTTAGTCACCTTTACTTTTTTTTTGCCCTAAGGCATACATAAATTATACATGGTTTTAAAGTCAAAATAATCTAAAGCAATTTATTGATTTGATATTACCTAACGAAAATATGATAGAAGCTTATTAAGTATGTACTGTACAAAGATATTTGACAAACTTACAGATTGAGCGTAACGTCTGTTCTAGTGTGGAGGGTATTATAAATAGACACGGAAGGGAGAGGAAACCTCCCAACCATATTGATATGTAAAAATGTTGTGTATTAGCATAGCGACATGTACACTGTAACTTGTGTTGTCCAGCCATAACCTCATTTCTCAACACACGTACAGGAACAGCTGACTGCACTCCGCCATGTTGTTACGTGAATAAACGAAGTCAGTTTGACCTCAGTATAGCCTGTTAGGGGGAACGATGCACTGCCATCTTTAGTTTATAGTTTATTTTCGGTTTATTTTCCCCGCTACAAGCATTCCTGAATTTGTACAAAAGTTTTTGACATTTTATTCTATAAATGTTTGTCACGACACATTTTCACATTGTTAGATAATAAATTACATCCAAAATATCTGATTTTTTGTTCGATGACAAGAGAAACCACAGTCTTTCTTATCTCCCAATAAGCGTAAGATTATACATTACGTATTATCTAACAGCGTAAAATGGCACATAAGATAAACATTTAGAGCACGATATGTCATAAATATCCATGCGGCGTCTGAAAACCTTGTTGCAGGAAAAATATTGATAGTTACAGACGGTCGTGCTCCATTCCCCTTAATTCTGCAACAGTGTTTTTCTCTCATCTATGAATCTATATCATTATCAAATCTTCTCTCTAATGTTAAATTATTAATCACTGCAAAGTATGTCCCGTCCCACGAAGTTATGCGAAACTGCGTATAATATCTAAAAAAAAAAAAAAAAAAAAAAAAAACAGATCTAGGGCTGTACGTGTCAAAACGATTGTGACAAGTTTTTAGAATAATTCTAAACATATCATTAATGATTCATCAATTAAATAATTATGAAACTTTCTGCTTGCGGATATTTAGTCTTTAAATAAAAAATATCATAATCCACCAAGATATATTTTAAATCATCACATAGGGGCTACGTAAATAAAATAAATTGTTTCGAAAGCCAGGATTTTACATCACATTTCACGGAATGTAGTAAATTATTAATTTTAATATTGACAAAACCAATTAATAGTATGAAAAGCATCACTAAACAAGTTTGTAATTGGACAGTTATATGCATCAATAGAGTATGCGCGATTTGCATATACTATGATTATAAATATTAACTCTATAGGACTAAAATATTTTTATAAGACTTTTGAATCTGAAAAGAGAAAAAAACAACACAAAAACTAAATATTTAATAACAAATTATTGACACGTAGTTAACTGATGCATTACGCCTTTCAATGAAGGCACGAAATTAATTTATTTTAAATTAAAAATAAAGAAATGTTTCCAAGCATGGTGTACAACCGTGCAATTATTATTGGAGCTGTGGGAAATTTATTTAATCTAAATTGCATCTACTGCATTTCTTCCGCGTATAGGGCCTGCTATATTGAGAGGAGATGTAGCATTGCTAAAAATAAGACAAGTATTTTTTATCTCAATCATACAATGAGGAGAGAGGTGGATCAGGAAAAGGAAAAGGGGGAAGATGAGAGAAGTAACGGGGGTTTGAAACTACCTGTTCTTAGTTACGCAATAAAAATTTTATTTCCCATCCGGGAAAATTATTCGCATCAATTCAGACAATGCCACAAGCCTCGGGTACTAATGTCGGCCATGACTGGTCGGAGAAACTTGCCACATCACGGTCGCATCTGCTGGCGCTCTCTGATCAGAGAAACGAAGAGCTCTGACGCGCACACATCGCAGAGAAAACGTGATTACAAAATCCCTCGGTTTTGACGAGTCCTGACCAACGTACGACATTTTTATCACCCAGCAGAAAGCGCTGAAATTGCCAAGTGCTCGTTCTACTCACGTCCTCTGAGATGAGTAAAATTACGACCGCGGGACAGAATAGCTAGGCTTACAGAAGTGAAATGACGTAAAGGGCGACTTTCATGCAAACGTACTCATTTGGTTATGGGCTGCCCGAGGCAAAGTACGAAGTGGCTTGATCTTGAGTATTTTAATTAAAAAAAAAAAAAATATGATTCTGTTTATCTACACGTTATTTTTTGCCACTTTACTCGTGATTGCTGCAACACTGGTGGCTCATTATTGCTTTAGTTCAGTACAAATGTGGAAGTTTCTCTTCTGTTTACTTCTGTATTCTTTGACTTCAGCGCTTAATTAATATAATATATTTCCATTTATAGCTGCAAGTGCTACAACCCAAGTTTGGACTACCGTAACAAAATAGGCTTTAAGCTGTTCCCGAAATATTGCGAGAAGTTTAGCCTTATGGAAAAAGGGGATGAGTTGCGTATACACTAAAAAAATTTTTAAGTTTACAAGTATTTCATTTGTAATTTTAAACATCCTTTCAAAAATACAGTGATTTTCTTTGTACTTTTACAAACCTTCGTAAAAGTAGTATATTTTTTTTAGTTAAAAACATTCGTTTATATAGTTAGAAATGTCAAGTTGATAATACTACAAAAGAATTTCTTGTATATACCGACAGATCCTGAGATGTAAATTTTTTTGTTAAAATACAAGTCATTTCTTTGTAGCTTTACAACTTTTTTTTTTGGAATTTTACAAAAAAATTTCCTTGTAAAGTTATTTGTTTTTAAAGCTGCAAAGTTTCTTTGTTAAGAAAACTCAGGAAAATTTTTATGTGTACCATATTCTAGATTTCCCGGAAACAACATAGTTATACAAAAATTCTATCTTCTATGAAGTTTCTCTATGGAATAAAATGAATTTTATATTGACTACAGGCGTCAAAACTAGAAAAAAAAAACTCTAACACTGAATTGAACATTGAATGTATACAGGTGCGGAAAAATTACACGTCTTAAAAGTAGGGATGGCTTGGGGGTACTAACACAAGTATTTTGAAGATAGGAACCATGGGTCAACGACTTACCGTTAAGTTGTTGTACACGTCCGAAGTTACGCGTCATGGATTGCCTACTTCAAAGCACGCCTTTGTTTACATCAGAGCTAGCGCTGTGAGCCGTCAATACCTGTGCTATCTTGCCGATTTTTGACGTGTGAATTAACATAAAGTACGCAGAAAAACCAATAAAGCACAAACACAAAAAAAAAAAACATTTTACCCGGGATGGTGTTTGTAATACAAAAAGGCAAAAGTTTACAATAAATGTTCAAAGTTTCTTCCACCGACATCCCGGCAATGTTCACATCGACGTAACATTGATTGGCGAACCCGTTCGAAAACACCGGCCATGTCTCTAATTTGGTGTACAGCTTCCACGATTCGCGCTACTAAATCTTCATAGCTTTCAACAGGGGCCGCGTAAACAATGTCTTTGATCATTCATTACAAGAAAAAATCAAGGGGCGTTAAGTCAGGGGAACGTGGGGGCCACCTCACCGGTCCACTCTTGCCGATCCACCTGTCACCAAATTCTTCTGTAAGATTAGCACGCACTTTCAATGTAAAATGGACAGGACCACCATCGTGCTGAAACCACATTTCACGACGCACGTTTAACGGCCCTTCTTCCAAAAGTTCTGGTAGCACCTCTTGCAGAAATATTAAGTAGTTCGCACCATTATGCCTTGGTGGGTGAATGTAAGGCCAAATTAATTGATTGTGCACTATTCCCGCCCACAAGTTGACAGTACAAAGTTCCTGGAGTCCACGGGTGCGCGTACCATGAGAATTTTCGTAGTCTTACAAATGATTATTATTGTGATTAAAACCTCCCTCTCGAGTGAATGACGCTTCATCCGTAAACAAGACTAGAGATGGAATTATTAGATTTTGGGCTATCTGTCCTAAAAACCAGTTAGAAAAGGGACTCCGAAGAGTGTAGTCATTTGCACGCAATGCCTGCACTTTTTGAAGACGGTATGGCTGCATACTGTTTCGTGTAAAACATTCCAAACTAGGCGTCGATCAACTCCCATTTCATGAGCAACATTCCTTGTGCTGGTCGTCGGTGTTTCTTCAAATTCATGAGGTACTTGTTCGTCAAATTCGGGAGTACGAACTCGTCTGGGTCCTCCGACGACGTGTCGTGTCCCAACAAATGATCCGGTGTCTCGCCAACGCTGGTCACTATTCGTGAACATTTGTCTGCTCGGAAGTCTTCTGTTTGGGAATTGTTGTTGATACATCCTACCTGCCTCCGTTGCGTTGCCGCGAGCTGCACCATACGCTTGCTGCATGTCCGCCAGCTCAACAAAAGTGTATCCGTTCCTATCCATGGCAGCAATCGGGTTGGTTTTCGTTAGATGCACAAACACACGAAAAACAAGCATTCAAAACAACGAATCAACGTTGCTCGAAGACTAAACCAAATTGACCACATTAAACTGTCCACTAACTCACACACCGTCCATTTAATCACATAACCGTCCACTTCAAAACGTTGGCTAACTGTAAGTTAACTGTCACGTCCGGCACTGTTAACAATGCAAACAGACTGCGAAAGGGTTAGACAAAAACTGTGACCCGACCTAATCCAAACCCACACCAGCTGATCTACACGCTTAGACTTCTTAGGGAAGGGGGAAGAGTGAGAGGAGCGTGGTCGGTGGCCAGCAGCAGCGCGGGAGAACAGGCGCGGCGCTTCACGAAAGCACAGGTGTTGACGGCTCACAGCACAGGCTCAGATGTAAACAAAGGTGAGCCTTGAAGTAGGCAATCCATGACGCGTGTAGCAACTTAACGGTAAGTCGGAGACCCATGGTTTCTATCTTCAAAATACTTGCTTTAATACCCCCAAGCCACCCCTACATTTAAGACGTGTAATTTTTCCGCTCCCTGTATAAACAATTACGACTAACAACCAAGTAAGTCAATGTGGTCTAGAGGTAGCACGTGCGCAATTTCTGATAGTGAAGATGCGGATTTGTATCCGAGTGCCTCTAATATATATATATGTATGTATATAAATATATATATATATAGAATAATTTCATGTAAAACTTATTTATTCAAAAGTTATTTAATAAATAAGTTAAGTGCCCTTAACATCAAATAATAATCAAACATTTCATTAATTCCTTGCTGCAAGTACTTCCACAAGTCTATACCCTGTGATTTTACAAGTATAGTCTATACATTCTGTTTTCTACAAGAACAGCCGTTGTAGTTTTACCAGGAATTTATTTGACAGTTGGATTTCCATGAAATTTCCCTTTTAATAGTAATAAAAAATTAACAATGTGGCAAATTATAGCCTCGCTCTTGTTAGGGCAGCAACCTTGCCTTGAAAGTTGAATTTAATTTTGCAAGGTGCAGAAAACGACGCTGAATATACAAAAAATGTTGAGCGTTATAACCGTTATAACCGTATAATTATTGTAGGAAGCCATTTTACGGAACACAGACTTTTTGTCATCATGTGATAATTTATTGTCATGATGGTCATTTTATGCGGTTGTGACGAGCGAGGTGGCGCATCGGTAAGACATAGGACCCGGTTTCGATCCCCGTCTCCGGCAATCCAGATTTCAGTTTTCCATGGCTGTTGAAATCGTTCCAGCCGTATGCTGGGAGGATTAGTTAACAAAGGCCATGGCCGACTCCTCTCTCAGCTCCTGTCATTGTACGAAGCTGTGTGCCGCCTTCTCTAATGATCTCTCTGTTGACGAGACGTAAAACCCACTAACCTTACCCTTACATTTATGCGCTTGTCGCAAAGGTATGACCTATTGGTTACAATATTGGTTCTTTAAGGGCTCGCTCTTTAGTTTTACAGCGGTTTTGAATTTTTTAAACGCAAATAAATACATACGTAATTTTATTCTTACAGTTTTAACACCTATGTAAAGTCGTTTGTAACTGAATATTTCTGTTGCAATGCACGAAACGGATTTTTAGATTTTTGCCAATGAAACATTACATATTTTGTTGTCAAATAAAGCCAAAATTAATTCCTAGCTAACAGTACATTATTTAAAAACAACGCTCTGGCAAAATTGTGTATCGTATGACTGTACACAGCACTTGGATGAAAATATTTGAGTTATTTGCAACTGTTTGAAATAAATGAAAGATCATGGCCTTAAGCAAATGTGAAAATGTCTAGGACCTACCATTTCCTTAACAAAGAAAAAACCTCTTTTAAACGGCGTCACTCCAAGCAGGATATGAAATGACATAAAATTTGATAACTAAAAACTAAACCAAGTAAATAGTAGTCATCCGTCCGGTTGTCATTTATTAATTTACAGGCGATATTGTAAAGTATGTGGTATTTTTTCAACTCCTCCGTGCATTTGAATCATAATTTGCAAGCTGTTAGCGTGTACTGTGACTATTTAAAAACAAATTTCGGATATAATTTAGTCCGCCATTTTATAAGAAAGCTTCAAGAGTACATTTTTAATTGACACTGATTCGTATAGAAAATGGTTAAACTGGTCGTAATGAATTCGGTATACAAATAGTTATACGGTAGGTCATCTGATAAAACTCGTTTAATAGTATTCGCTCAGTGTTCCGTCATATTTTTGTAATATAGGTTATTAGTTCAATACATTATTACTTACGTTATATGATGAATTAATAGTAATTGCTAAATATAAATTGTATCAATAAATTAATTTTATGTTCAAGATTGGAGTGTGCAATTAATACTGGTGAACAAATCTCAAAGTTAACAAACAACGAACAGAGAAATGTTCCTCATTTTCAGTTCTTTTCAAAGTAAAATCTTTTTATGTACAATTATAGTAACTTGCGTGACAAATAGCAATGACCCAGGATTTCTGATCGATAATTAATCGATGCTGGGTTTTAATATAATGTATTATTTTTCTCAATGATTTCGCGAAGAATTTAAGTAATTTACAGGAAAATTTAATATCTTCAGTAAATAAAAATAAATAAATGTGTAACTATGTATATGTATAAACAATACTATGAATAGTAATTTCTTTAGGAGTACTTACGAGTTCATTCTGCTTTCGACACACCATTCATGACTTGCTCTTTAAATTTCCACGAAACAGTTACTCAATGATGTAACATAATCACTTAGCCTTCGGAAGATGGGGTGTTCCAAGAAGAGTCAATAGCCTCTTCACCTTATCCAATCAGATAAACTTGTTTCACCTGTCATTGAATTTTACTTCCATACAGAATTGCTTGTTTGGCTGACAGCTCACTATGTGATACTGACGTTATTAAAATGCTTGAATGTTTTATCATTCATGTTGAGTTTAAGTTGTCTGAGAATGTCTAATGGAATTTTCAATGAGAACCGTTTTCAAAGGAAATGAGGTGAGATGTGAAAATTCAACGTGCTGGATTGCAGTTAAGGTAATAACATTATAAGAATATTATTCTTACATGAAATCTTAAACACAACGAAAATTTTGGTCCTTAATATTCAACACGAACATATATTTTCTTGGTCGTTGTCTTCTATACACGTACAATAACAGTTTTACACTCGTCTATACAAAGGCGAAATTATATTGTTATTTCAAGGATTGTAACATTACTTCCGTTTTATTTAATACGCATACGTTACACAATTTTAATAATATAATTAATTTATACAAAGCAGCGTGCCAGCTATTGTATCCAAGTGTATCAAAACTCTGGTACCGTGTTCATGATTTTCTCTTTCCGGTGTAGATTATAGCTTATTAGGTAACCTAAGAAGTAATATCTTGTCGAGTATTGCAGTTGTTCAAACAGGAAACGGAAGAAGAATATGCCATGATCTGTAGCGAAATGTATTTCTAAAGCTCGTATGGAGAAATTTTGGAGAATAACAAAAAACCGACATCAAGACGACCTGAGCTGAAACAGAAATTTTTGCGAATGCATATAAGGTGTTTTGCCAAAACACACATTCGTTCAGTATTTGTGCTTAGAATGCAATTTTACTGTCGAGTTGTATAATAACGTTGGCAAAAAGCAAAAACAACTCGGAGAAAGCTAAAGTAATATATATAGACCTATATCTCTCACCCATATTAAATATAGAGGCTATTACAAGTTTCTATTGAAATGTTTATTTTATCATCCACCGTACTGGAAAACTATGGTGTCTGATTACTTTTTCATTTAGTTACTTAGATCGTGTTGTCGAACTTTGCTATAGATAAATATTTAACTTTTTACTGAGCAAAATTTCCTTGAATTGAGCCGTCAGTACTTAAGTTTGCCTTCAACAGAGAATTAACGTGTAGATCGTAGTGTGTGTGATTGTGATGCATAAACACTCTTAAAGCAATTAATTACATTACAACTATATTAGTGGCGATACCACTATATTTACGTTACAGAGCATTCTGAACAGCTGAAGTTCAGAGTGCGTTCTAGAATCTGTTCATATCGTGAGAGCGCCAGAAAGAAATAACAAGTTAACAAACGTAACGCAAGCCTTCATCGATGAACGAAAATTGTTCACGAAATTACGTGTAATGAAATTTACTTAGGTTTGAACCAATAAGATAAGTGATCTTTTAGGTACTCTCTACCAACAAACCGTACATAATTTATTAGAATTTTAGTTGCTTCTTTTAAAATATAAAATCGAGTACACATTTCATATGCAATATTCTATGTTCTCCCTGCGAGAGCGTAAGTCCAGACATGCAAGGGTTACTTTGGGCGCTTGAAATATTCTTTAGTTATCAGAATGTCAGCTTGCACACTAAAATTACGAAGAAATGCTGACATGACTTCAAAAAATTCGATTCAGTGTGAACAGTTATTCACAAAGCCGTGGGATGGACGAAATGTTTACGTACCGTAAATATGGTTTTCGACATACCAAATATCGTCTTGGACCACATCAAGTTAAAATCAACTACACTCCTGTGGAGTATGTCCTTAGGTCCATCTGCAAGTCTAAATACTCCACTCGAATACGCATGCAGCTGTCCCTCCAGCTAAACCTTCCGAAAAAAGTGCTGCATGTCTGACATACTTCACCACCAAAAGAACATTGCTATCGCAAAAAAAAAATCTCTGCACTCTAAAAAATAATTTGTAAATTTACCAGACGTGCGTATACATATGGGCGCTAAGAAAGTAGGTATGGTAGAATAGTTTCCCAGACATCCATAGTAGCACTCCTAAACCTTTTTATAAAACAGTTAAATGTATACTGAAGATACCAGACTTGTATTGTAACAACTGTAAAAGTTTGCATATTTACAAGGCGGGAGTATGGTAACTGTACCATACTGCGTCTGGGATAATAACTTCCTAAGCATTCAAGGAAGATTTTTACAGTGTGCAAGCGGAAGTGTCCAACTAACGCTGGAAAACTGGAACGGTCTGGCACGGATAAGTAAATTAAATGCGAAATTTAGACTGCATATTAGTTGGTATTAACATAAAATACTGAATGTGTCCCAATATAAAATATTTAATATAAAGAAAATTTATGCAATTATATTTAAATTGATGTTCAAACAGGGGCTTTCAAACCATGATAACATTATCTGTCACTGATAATAAAATATTATAAATGACATCGGACATGCTCGGTAGTATCTTTTATTTTTCACATATGTGCCAAGAACTCAA
Organism: Medauroidea extradentata; assembly: GCA_003012365.1. Lineage (NCBI taxonomy): Eukaryota > Metazoa > Arthropoda > Insecta > Phasmatodea > Phasmatidae > Medauroidea > Medauroidea extradentata. The sequence goes on along the minus strand of PNEQ01124491.1, from coordinate 81,252 downwards.
AGAAATATGCATGTACAAGTATTCTTAAAAAATTCAAGACTTTCGTGAGGTCAAACAGTGCACAGATAAATTCAGACACTAGGAAAAAGAATTCACAGTTTAACAGCAAAAAAATAAAATAAACAATAATTTAATTGCTTATGTCTTATTTTAACTTCCAAATTTCTGAAACTTTGTGTGCTAACATTTTAAAAACTACAGAGTTTGTCGTTTGAAAACATTGACGGAAAAAATACACACTATACACACATGTATGCATGTATGTAGGCCTATGTATTTATGTATGTATGCATGTATGTATGCATGCATGCATGTATGTGTGTATGTATGTATGCATGTATGTATGGATGCATGCATGTATGTATGCATGCATGTATGTAAGTATGTATGTATCACGTATTTATGCATGCATGTATGTATGTATGCAAGCATGCATGTATGTATGTATGCAAGTGTGTATGTATGTGTGAATGTATATATATATATAAATATATAATGTATGTATATATATAAATAAAATTGCCACTACAATCTAGCTATTCTTCGTCATCGGTGTTAGGTTTCTTCTAAAAATTACCGTCAACCCTAACAGGCATGGTCTTTAACCGTTTATTTAATCGCAAATTATTTAGGACAATAACTGCTCAAACAATTACACAAAAAGTGTTCTTGTTATTTTCGTCGTAAAACCGTCATTACAATCTATAGTTACTTAACTAACTTAAGGATTATTTTTTGGTAAAGGTGAACCTTAACATTTTTCACTGCAAATTTTTCTTATAGAAAACTGGACTTTAAGTATTTTCAACAGCGAGGTATTTAGTTACGGTTATACAGTTCACGCAAGAACCGGAACTCTAAGATGCATTAGCCATGACCTTGGTTAAGGAATATCCCAAAATTCCCTTTGGTTGATTTTGGTGAAACACGGAAAACAAAAATCAGGTAATCGGAGTCGGAAATTGAACTCGGCTATTCTCGAAAGCGAGTCCAAACTGTTTAGGACTTGCGCCAGCTCGCTCAGCGAATCTTACCTACTGAAAACTGTATTTTTAAAATATTTTGTTTACTATTTACGTTGCACTTTAAACCAATTTTTATTTTCGACATAGCTAGTTTGTAGTGGTTCATAGACAGACAAAAGTTATATTGTCTTAAACAATTTGTTTTGGTAATTTAAGAGTTATTTTAAGTGCAGGTTCCTTTTTACTCTTAAATTAGCCGAATCATGCTTAGTTTGTGCAGGACTTGTGGTGCGATATAGTGTTACCTCATTAATACAAACCGAAAAGGACCCTAATTTATGCTGCTGGTAATTTTTGACAATTGCTTTAACATGTTTGCAAAAACACAAGAAAGCAGGTAAATATATATTTTTTTTCATATTGTTTATCCTTAAAATATAACCATTATTATCAATTGTTTTTTACCAGTAAACTTGATATTACGTTGTTTTATGCAAAAATATTTTTTTTACTGTGAATTAAAGTTGACATTCAATTTCTTCATCTCATTCTGAAGGGAAAGAAAACTATTTTGTATTACAGAGAACTTTGAATTGACGGGTATTGTATATATGAGATTTCATTTTATGTGCGGTTCATTGTATGAATATTGTGTACTTATAAAAAACCTAATAACCAATAATTACATGATATTGTGCGACTTCAACGTTTGAATACGGTGTAACCTACAAACTTCGTTTATGGCTTACGTGTTTACATCAAATGCAGTCGGACTACGTAAGCTGAGTATCTTATGACAACTATGACCTACCGTCGGGCTATGAAAACAGAGAGAAACAAAATAAAAACACTGTAGTTACAAAAACTCACGAATATATACACATGCACTGAACATTTTGCTGAGTATTTATTTAAATTATTAATTTCTACAATTACATGCCATGTTGAAGAGTGCCAAAGGTGCCACCACAGTAAAAAATTGTCATTTTAAATGGAAAAGCCTGTAAGCTATTGTCAGATTATTCTTCAGCCTAGGCACTACAACAATTATGTCGCAGGTCATTAAAGTGGGATGGATTTTTACAAATGCCTGTAGGGACTAGTGGAATGTATTTTTATGAGCCGAGTTTTTGCTGTGAAACGAAATAACCTATAATGGCTTGAGACATTTTACAAAATATTTTGTAATTTTACAAAAAAAAATCTTAGATACTGCTGCCAAGGAAATTTTTTGTGACACTTCAAACAGTTGTACAATGCACAGTAATTTAATTATAAATGTTCAGTTATTATTTTTAAGTACACAAAAATGTTTGTAAATACAGTTGTACATTTATAAGCATTTTCTGTAAAATTTACAATGTTTTTGTAAAAGTACGATTACTTTTACTGTGTATAGCTTGGTTAGAGAAAGGATAGCTATTTAAGTGTGAAATTAAATAAAGTCTGATCCAGCATCTATCGAACCTGAACATATGTCACCAGAGATAGTTTTAGTTATCTCGGTGTGACCCATATGGCTGTGTAATCTATAAGAACGTTTTTCTAATACCTTGGTAGCTACGAACAAAATAAGTACTCTAGCTATCAGAAACACTCGAAAATTTCGTATCATATCGTTTTTAATAGGTGTTTATTTATGTAGCTATATTCTCATCAAGCCGTTTTTGTCCGAAGTGAAGTCGTTTATTACTGCACCCCGCAAAATTCTTTGTGTACGCCTTGGGTCTGCGGTAGGCAACGCCCTTAATTCATATCAATGAAGAAATATTATTTGTTACTGAAACTACGACTTAATTTAGCTAGAGTTACGACTACTACCCAGCGACTGTAAATAATGATCTCGTTGACGATGGCATTATTTTGCGTCTATTGCTGATTCTTTAATATAAGCTGACAAAAATGAAAAATAGGCGGGTATTAACCTGCCCAGTCAGAATTAATTTAATACGAAACACAATAGTAATGAAATATAATTTAATTTAAATGAAATAGTTTAGTTACCTCCAGAAAGCAAATATTTTGTGCACAGGACATTACCAGATTTTAGTCATGCCGTGATGAGGAAGATGTACCTGAATCATACATCACCAGTATTCAAACTATGCATGCTATTTCAGCACTAAGATACACAATGACGAATTGCTGCAGTCTGTCTCATGTACAGTCGGTTTGGAATAAAGTGAGCAATAAAAAAGCATTGCGAAATTTCTATTTTTAGCCAATTCGTATCTTTCCACGCGTAACGGCTAACGAAAAAAAAATGTCTCGCCTATCTGGACACGTCACTTGATGGTTGCGAAAGTAAGGTTAATTGTGTAGTTGGTAGAAAACTTCATAGTTAAAAAAATATATATATGTTGATTTATTTCAGTCTTGTAGTGTATTTAAGTAAGAAAATTCATTTAACTATATTTGGTAATTAACTGCGAAACATGTATGTAGATTTCAGTTGATTTTTTTCAGTATTGTTTCGTAAAAAAAATACATGGAACTATATTTGATAATTAGCTGACAACTATACAAGCAGTAAGGCAACTATTATTAATGTTGAGTTACGTGCATTAACTGCTTGTGATATTTTTCAAAGGTTTAACTTTAGTCCTCTTTTTATCCTGTATGACATATAAGTATTAATGGTTAGAAACACTTACTTTTTGTGTTTTTGCGAACATACTTTTACACCACTTTGTTTTAATGCGAAACGTGGAAATTTGCAGTTCATTTGCCAGCGTGTGTTTGGGTTAAGGCGCCACTTATTTGACTATGCCAATCAGATTAAAGTAATTGCGGCACCACACGTCTGTGATTAGCTGGTTAAACCCTAATATGCTGTGTAAGTATGTAATGCATTGGAAAATGTTGGTGCTAAAATCTTTTTCGAAAGTAATCAAGGGTCCCTTTTAATAAATCTTGGCAATTCTGTACATTCTCATTTAAACAACTTTCTTTCCTTGGTAAATCTTTTTTAATTTAATGGCGATCAGCACTAAAAAATTCCTAATTTTTATAAATGTGCTTGTTAATGTCCAATTCGTTTACACATTATATTAACAGTAATATCCCGACAGTAAAGAATTTTTCAGTTCCATAGTTCTCGTACAAGCCGACGATTAAACACGGTAAAACTATTAAAACGAATTGACTGAAATAATTTAGAGTGAAAGTAAATGTATCAAACTACAGATTGATACTTATCTATTTCCACGAAAAAATGGTTTGGGTTGAAAAAAAAACATTAATGTACTTAATTTTTGCATATATATGAACACGTGTATTATTTATTTAGTTTATTTTTGGGCCCATAACGGTGGCTAATAGCTAATACCCGGTTTTCTACAGTGGTGGATATGGAAAAATTCAACCTTGCAGTTGAAAAAAAAAAAACAGAATATTTGTTTCACTTCATGCCATTTTTTCAAAAATAAAGTGAAGGTTTACAAAAAAGTACAAAAACTTTGTATGTCAGTTCAGTTTTTCGATATTATTCAGAGAGTGTGTGACAGTGTCATGTATATAGGCTAGTTTCAATTTTTTGTTATAGCTCCAACGCATATGAGGCTGTAGCGGACTAATATGCCTTCTGCTGCATTTAAATTGCGATTCCTTCAGTGTATGTTTCCATCTCAGTGAGAGAAAACACAGTAAATTATTTTAAATAATCGTGTCATTGCAGGTGACCTCCACAACGTAGCTTCATCTGCCAAAAGCACACGTCTCGTAGAGAAAATTGACCGACATTTGCTACGGATGATTCAGATGTTGCGGATTTACATACGATAGCCGCTGCGACCCGAAGATATCTTTCTGGGACGTTGCGTCACCGATTTTGTACGTGAAATTGGTGTGAGATTGGGGAGTGGCATGTGTTTACCCAGTGTATCGGGTTGATCACACTAATCGTTAAACACATCCTTCGAACTATCGTCCTTCGAACCGGCATCTCTATGTAACAACACCCACGACGAGTGAACCTTTCCCCGGCGATCAAAACATTAGCTGCACATACCCACGCCATTGTTCGGCGAGATGGGCCAATAACACGCGGCACTGAGTCAGAAAGCAAAGTTCACGAAACTCAGAAATGTTCGCATCACGCCCCGTGAAATTTCTCCCGCATGCGTTCGACTGACAACAGTTATGTTTCTACTTCGGACATTATTCGCTCGATAGCTAAGGTGATGTTGGTCAGGAAGTTTTGCAATTACATTTATGTTTTCTTAAACTAAAGTGGTGAAAATATTCTCCATACACTTTCTAGTTCAAGTCATAATTTCTGTTCACAATTTTTTGTTACAAAATAGTAATACGCATACACTGTAAAACACATTTGTTTTTTGCAAGAATAAAAAATTTACCTCCTTAAATCAAAAATTTTGTTTAAATGTAAACCGTGGCAAGGCGGCTTTGCCGCAAGATTTTTTTTTTGCTTAAAGCACAACGTAACGTAAACAAATTTTAAAAAATTAACAATTATGGCATAGTTCATTGTATGTTTTTGTTATAACATCTCCTTTGAAAAAAAAAAAATTTTTTTTTTCTTTGCTACGTGTTCAAATACAACAATTAAAAAAATCTCTTTTAACTAAACCAATTTTTTAATCTTTCATTTTCAGTGAACAATGTTTTATTAACCACTATATCTATAATTTTCTCTTAAGAGCCCGATTTTACTGAAGTTCTTTCAAACACATTTTTTCCTTCGTTTTCAGTACCGAGTGAAATGGACATGTGACAGCGAAAATTGAAACTGTAAAGAACAAAAGGGTCACATTTATACAGCATTTCTTCCTCCCTGTGATTTATTAGTTCGAAAAAACTATTAAGACATTAATCATTAGAATTCTTAAAAACAGACGCATGCATGTATGTCGATGAAGTACGACAGTAAACTGGCGCCGAAATAATTGATTATTTTATTTTCTTAGTATAAAATATTATTTAGGATTTTCATTTAGATAATCAGCGTTTAGTAGTGTTTAATTAAGTAAGTAGTCATTTAATAAATAATTTCGTATTAGCATTAGAGTTTTAAAAAAAGGTGAAGTGAATAAATCAACATTCAAACAATCAAAATTAGACATTAATTGATAAATTTATTTACGGTTTGCGTTGTTGACCGAGCGAGGTGGAGTAGTTGTAAATTACTGTTTCACATTCGGGAGTAACCGGATCAAACAGTGGTTCCCGCAATTCTGATTTTGGCTTACCGTTGTTAAGTCACTTCAGGATAATGCTAGGATGGTTTCTTTTAATGTATGTGGCCGAGTACCTACACATTAATTCCGTGTACCACTGCCAAGGTCGTGAAGTTGGTTTGGAATATAAAAATCCTCAGACAAAAAAAAACCTGAACAATACGCACAGGCGCAAAATACCAACCACAGGGGTGAAATTTGAATAAGAACACGGTCTATGAAGGCAAGGGCTAGACACTGAGGCATAAAATGTGACTCTTTTTTTTGCCGCAGCGCTAGTAGTCTTTTACTGCAATATTAGTCTTGTTTTTTCTTTGGCTTAGAAAGTTTTCGCAGCTTAAAATGTGTAATCGTTATTGGAATTGTTTCATAGAAGAAAAAAATCGAAAATCCAGAGAATGTATGTAATTTATATTGGAACACATTTTCCGCAATAACATTTCGTTTTTCAATGTAAACATATGTTTCCACTGAAGTAGGCGTGAACTACGCAAAACTGTTGGCATTTTTGTTTTGTTTTCTTTTTCTTACAAACGACATATTTTTATCACATTCTATAATGTATAGTACATTACAGTTCCAGTACATTTATGGATACGGAACACATATCTACAATACCAGCTTACCATATTAACATAATTTTGTATAAATAATTGTAAAAATTGTATCACCGCCAGATGTAAACAAGACAAATCTACCACTAAAATATTACTAACGCTCGGCGACAAAAAGGGAGTCACTTTCTCTTGCTGGAGAGTGCTACGCCGTGTCAAGACCTCTTCCTCTTAGACAGTGAATAGGAGGAATAGGACATACTTCCACTGAGAAAAATGTAATGTTGAAGTTCTAACGAGATCGTCACAGGTTTTAAAGTTTATTTATGTTTGATGATATAACGAACTGAGAAAGACTTTGCTATTATAGGAAGCATCAGAAGTTTTAGTGTTTTGACAGTTCCCACCTTACTATAGTAATTTTTTTCAACTTAATCAATTTAATGTTATTATTGTTTTGTGTTAGATTAAGAAAATCTCTCACTCCTAGTTATTTGTAATAGACGTTAAATTATCTAAAAGCTATTTAAGATTGTTATGGAATTTCTGAAAACACTCTTATAACTTTTCTTCTTCGTAAATACTGCAAATATTTTATGAATATGTTAATATTTTAAAAGTTTTGCATAATTGTATATTTAAATATTTTCTTAATTTATTCTAACATCTGTTAAATAATTTTAATGTAAATTTGAAATACTTGTTTAATATGTTTTACTACTATATGATTGTACATAGTGTAATTATAGTTTAACTTACTAGGTATAGAGTAATTACCTGCTCCAGAGAGGTTTCTCTGAGCAGATTGCAGGTTTTATACCTCTTTTGTTGATTGGTTGCCAAGGCAACGGCTTCCAATTTGGAGAAGAACATAGATTATATGCTTTTTTGTACAGAGCAGAGAGAGTTCCCTGAATTTTGCTAGGTGAAGCATGCGGCAGAATCGGCCCAGGAGAAAATGGAACATTTTCAGTTCTGCCGTCAACCTAAGGTTAGGCTTGGGAACTCAATAGATAGAGGACAGTACGTCCGTCAGTTTTAGGCCATTTTGAGAAGAGGCCCGTCATCAGTAATATAATTAGTCTAATTTTTGAAGTGTCATGAAGACTACGAGACCTTCATCCTACATTGTAATGATAGCCATGTTGAATATGTATGCCTGTAGCGTCCCCACGCTTACCCATCTTGTGTACAAGGCCGACAATTCCAAATGTTGACTTGGATATTCAAATCAAATTTTATTTCATACAATTTTTCGTCTACTAATTTTAAATGAGTTTGGTGTGCCTAATTTTTGCCAACGAGCTCAAACCCAGAGGTCCTGTGTCAGAATATCATGTAAACCGACTGAGCAAACATACATACTTGAACTTAAATTTTAATTTTATCCCTAGCCGAGGAATTTTAATAGAACCTAGTATGAACTTTAACCTAACTCAAGATATTTTCTACTTTATAGTAAATTGTGTCTAAACTATGTGTTTAACCTAGGGTGAGAGATATTATAATTGAATTTTTTAAATTTGTTTTCATTTTCTTCAATAAATTGCTCTATCAATTGAGATGTGGTGCCTATATTTTAATGACGAACCTACAAGAATCTACATTGTGGTAAGAAAAGGTATCTCATGCAAATAGAAATTATCTTACAAATTAATCCTTTCTCAACTCACCTTAGTCACCTACACACAGTAAGTCACATAATCATCATCATCACTAATAACATTAGAGAGATACCATACTTCTGTTAAATAGGGACAACAAACCAGTTTGTTTGTGGGTATCATTTGAAAAATTCCTTCAGCAATCTATTTTGTGGAAGTTACTATCTGGTGTGTAACAGCAACAAGGCTCTTTATTTCTTCTACAAAACATATTGTTGAAGGAACTGTCCAGAGTAGTACCGACAACCAAACTGTTTTGTTGTCCCTATTTTAACATAAGTATGGTACCTGCAACTATACTCTTTTTTCAGTGTTCAGTTTCATGATACTGCCGTAGCTAAAATTAAGCAGCACAATCGGGTGTAGCTATTTACTTGTTTTTCTTTTAACTCACTGAATGTTGGGTAATTTATGTAGAATTTGAATTTTGAGATATCGATATCCTCACCACTATATTTACGGGGAGCAAGGTGTACAGCGAAAGGTTGTTAATTACTTCCGTAGCAACGAAGGTACTTTACGTCAGGAAAATTGCCACACTGTTTCTGATAGGTTCATAACTTTTTTTTTATATTTCTATTCACTAAACACATGCCTCGGGATGACACCGTTTTATGTAGGCCCTAATTGTTCCATGAAACATTTTTAGGAAGAGTCGTGTAAAATTTAAACTTACCTGAAACTGAGAATAAACTGCACTTGAATTGATTCTTTGTAGATTTGTGCAGCTAGGGCTAATTGCTTCTGCCATAATATTGCAAACTTAAATTTTAAATGTCTTAGAAGGCAATGAATTTAAAATCTACGGGATTTGAAAATGACTCCGGGAACGAAAGTACAAAAGTAATATTTCCAAACGTTTGTGCCAACGAGCGTATGACACTGTTTATAAACAAACAAAACTAAAATATTTCCAGTGTGACAGTTTGAGACAATGCGCATGCGCGAAGGGAAAATAACCGCGCATGCGCGCTCCGTGGGTGCGATTCCTGTGCCCGCCGTAGTAAGGTTATTTATACTACAGGTTGAAAGAAAACGTGTTTTCTCATGGGAGAGCTTGGCACAGGGAAAATTTCTGCCGCTAATTTCGTTGCAATCGATAAGGCACCTTATAAGTACGAAACCGTAGCAAAATTAAATTTAAAAAGGCTTGGAAATGATAGAAATCACGTAACTTTATTTAAAGTGAAAAAATTATCAATTTCGCGTTTTAAGTTATCAAGTTAATGTAACTTAAAATTCAGGAAAGCTCTGTAATTGGTCAGTTTGCACCCCTTATTGATACCAGCGCTCATGCGACAGAAATCTTCCCTGTGCCAAACTTTTAAAATTGATCTTTCTAAACTGTAAAAGAATTAAACTTACCCGTAGCTAGAAAAGGCGCCGCTGTCAGTTCGGAGAAGAAGAAGAATGAAAAAACCAAGACCCATTTTATAGCGTTGAGTTACCTCTCTTTCCTAAGGATTAATGCTCGTTGATACGACCTGACATTCCCTCACTCTTCCTCCAATATTCAGTGGCGTATTGTGGTCGTGTTCAAAGGCACATGGTGCTAAGCAGTAACTGCAAATACAGCCACGTATTTTGGTGAAAATAATTTTACATCAACCTGTTTCAATGACATATATGCACACCTACAACTCTGCTTCATTGCTATTGGCAGCAGTGGCGGCTCGTGTGTTGTTGCCAGGTAGGGCTGCAGTTGCCAAGAGCTGTACAGGGTTGTGCGCTGGTTGACTCTACAGCCACTGACACGCTCATGTGCAGATGACCCTTACTACTGAGTGGTCACAAAAGATGTAGTAGCCGGCACATATTTCGTGTTCGTTGGTGTACGGCGCGTTCATCAAGAGTTTACAGTTCCGACTATCTGCAGCCCCACCTGGCAACAACCCACGAGCCGCCACTGGCTGTGACACGTTCCTGTCAGTAGATCATTGACTCTTTGGTAGACGAATTTCCTTGCAAGAATAAGGTAAACATTATTAATACAGATTGAAGGATTTGCTCTTTCTTCTACCATTTACTGTAAACTATGTATTTTCCTGCGACCTTTACCATTTATGCTATTACTTCTGTTCAATATTACGGCTCATAAAGGTTTACTCTATAGGCATTTATTAATGATGAATTGCAAACTGGCAATGTTTATGTACCAGCAAGTTGAAAATGTTAGGACATAGACGCCAGTGAACTCAGTTTTTTTTTGCCGAAAGGACTCGTTTCTTTAGTTCCGACAACGACGCATGGCAGCGGGGCGTACGGAAAATTCGCGGTGTCGGGATATCAACATCTTTCGAGTGCAGCTCGAGAGCAAGAAGCGAGCGGAAACCTATAACTCGATGTCCGCTCTTTCCAAACAAATAAGAAGTACGTAGGGGGACTCTGCCAGCCGACGGCGATGTTTGATGCGCCCCCGTATTGATGAGATGATAGACCGGGTGGTTGGGGAGGAAGATATCTCACGGGTCGCGCCCCCTCCTAACCCAACCCCCTTCCTTTCGCCTTGTCAGACGTTGCTCCATTGTGATGCGCAAGACGTGCGTGGTGGTGAAATTACATGGTTAGGGCGTGAACTCATCCCCGTGCCGTCACCTCTCCGGGGTCCCACGAATCTCTCTCAGCTGCTTTCTTCTTGTCACAGTGATCGTCCCTCTTCTGGCCTCTCACCTCAACTCTTAGTACGCACTCAAACTAGAGACATGGTTAGACAATTTTATTGTATTTTCAGTTTTTGACCCATAAGATTTATTTTAATTATATTATTCAAATTTTCTCTTCGACAAAGTATACGATATATTCTTGGTAAAATGCTTGACATAAAAAATAATGGAATCATTAATTGATTTGTCATGCAGAATCTTTGCAAGAGAATCCTTGAAAGTTAACCTATAATTCTCTTGCACTGATTCTGCATGGCAAATTAATGAAAGATTCTATTATTATTTACGTCAAACTGTTCACCAAGAATATATCCCATGCTTTGTCGAAAAAAAAAATTTGTAACACAATTTGATTAAGTGTATATGGATCAAAAATTGTCTGATACTCCCCCTTAAGTGCTCCGCCCACCGGCGCGTTAGAGGTTCAGAAACGACGGAAATATAAGGGCGACCTTGAAGAGCGCATAAAATGCCGCAACGCCTTAACGATCCAAGAGCTGAATCGCCAACCGTTTTTTACTATGGGCACTAAGCGGTGATCATGTGATTTTATTGGTGGAAAGTCTGCAACTAAGTTCAGTACTGGTCACAGACTGAGATTCGTATGAATCCGGTTATAATTTTTTTAAGTACGGCAGTCTGAAAAGGCAATTTTTTAGCTAAGTTGGAAGGCTTAGAAATTTTTTTTTTCATGAGCATGGTGTCTTAGCAATGAGGTTCCGACCTTGCCTGAAGTTTGTTTTCTTTCCGTGCGTTGGTACTATGGGCCCACATGGAATATTTTATTTATTTATTTTTATTTTTTTTTTTAGAAATAACCAGTTTACGTACATACTGCAATGTATATGAAGGGCGAAGTAGGCGGCGCCATTAATGCTACGCATCTGTCACCGCATCGGATTATTTTATTTTACACGTTTGTTTGAATCTGAGAAGAAAATTGTGAAATGTGATATTACGGCGTGATGTTTATTTACGTTACTCTACAGTACAAACAACGCAATTTAATTCATAACGTAAACTATATTTAGGCGGCTATCAGTAAAAAAATAATAAGAGTTAAAAAAGTTCAGCATTGTTTGCAGCCTAAATATACGTTAAAAGTTGAGCTGTGTTGCTTGTACTGAAGCGCAAGGTAAGTAAACTTTACTCTATAATAGCACATTACAAATCTAACTTCTCAGAATTTCATAAATTCCCTAAGGCGAAGAAATCGTCGCCATCTCGGATATTTATATTTGATGTCGTAACGTTCATTTTGATTAAATTTATGGAACTTTATCCTACTTGCAGGATAAAATTCATGTTGATTGAATTTCAGACGTCAGAATTACTTTTCTGCAGTTACTGTTGTTACAAAAACAGTAAGAGGAATTTTATTACCTCCCTACTGCAATTCGATCTGTAACACAAGCAACGGCAAACAAAGATTTATACGTCCAAAATTCTAACAATGTGTGTTTTATTCGGCATTCAGGTAAACGTTCCATAAATTTACCATAAATAAAAGTTGCGACACAAAATAAAAAAAATCCAGATGGCCACTGTTTTGATCTCTTAAGGACTTTCAAGTGAGAAAAAAATGCAAAATTTTATATATTTAGACATCGTCTACGCTTTATAGACGTTAATTGACTAGTTGTCTACTTCTAAATTATTTTTACCTCTCACCGTCTTCCCGTAGCGGTATGTTAAAGTACATATTTGGAAGTTAAGGAGACATGCAACTAACAAGAGCCAACTTACTTACTCGAATGAACTAATTAACATCAAAATTATTTTTTTTGTGTCATGCGCTAAAATATGTATAACACATTATAAAATTCCTTTGTATTTTTAAATAAAATGGAATAGTAATGTTAATTTTCTTCATTTTTTGCAATTTAAAAAAAGCACAAAGAAAATTTGTTGGGAGTTTTTAAATCTATTAGGCCCAACTATATGCACCAGCTTATATAATTTCAGTGTGAATTATTTTGTTTGAGTAAGTCAGTTGGTTTTTGTTATTTGTGTGTTCCTATAATTTGAAAAATTTGACTTTGAGATGTTGATTTAAGAAAACCGTTAGAGCTTATACAATTTTACAAGTGGGTAATGTAGTCACACTTAATGTCTATAAAACAACCACTATGTCGTAGAAATACAAAATTGCGCCTTTTTGGCACGTGAACACCCTTAAGGCCGGACGCCTACTTGAATCAGTTCTCCGCGATTGAAGACCACACATGAAGTAGCAGTAAGTGCTAATCTTCACGCGTCTGTCAGTATCCCATCGCCTCTATGCGCAAAGCGCTACATAAGCGCCTAGTATTTCCACAGCATCGTTGGAGCAATGGGATTGTTGGCAGTGGCCCTATTATTTTATTGCTGGAAAGTCTGTATTAATGTACACAGTAGGCCCAGAGGCGGCTCGTGGGTTGTTGCCTGGTGGGACTGCAGATAGTCGGACAATACACTCTTGATAAACGCGCCGTAGACCAACGACCATGAAAGATTTGCCGGCTACTAGATCTTTTGTGACCACTCGATAGTAAGGGACACCTGCACATCAGCGTGTCAGTGGCTGTAGAGTCAACCAGCGCACAACCCTTTAAAGCTCTTGGCAACGCGCTTTAAATATGTTGCAGCGTGTTCGTAAATATTTTTCTTTAAAGTAAACTATTCCACATATGTCCAATGCGTCTATGTAAGAAAAGAAAATACACTCCAAACGATGACTGATGAGTCTTTTCAAAGCATCACGTAGATTAGAAAAATCATTTCGGAGCTCCACAAAATGGCTATAAACATCTATTTCAACCTGTTATATTTGAAAAACTACTCACGGGATTCGTGTGAAACTACTCTAGGAGTATACGATGGGCTTCCATTAAAACTTTCCACCAATAAAAGATGAAGTCACCACTGGAAGTGTCAGTCAGGCGAGTGTTCTACGATGTCACTGCACGTCGTTTCAGTGTCTTGCGGTAGGGGTGATACCACACCAGATGAACCAGTCAACATCGCCCTTGGCGTCGTGCCTCACTCACACAAACACACGGTCTGTAGGCGGGCGACTTAAGTAATTTTATATCGATCTGAGTGTAGATTTCGTTATATAACAGTGCAAATAGGCCGTTTTTTTGCCATGTTCGGAAGAGGGGGGGGGG